>JAYRBW010077262.1:0-24615 GCA_036023295.1 Invenusta paracnida | reverse complement strand
TGAGTAATGATGTCAAGACATGCAAAATTAATGGAAAATATTGTTAAGATCATTGCAACTTAATAAAATCATCTTTCGATACATTTTAGATTGCATAAATTAAATTTTTGTCAAAAATTTGGGGGGCAGCGTTTTTAGTGAACGGGGGTGTATATATATTTCACTTAAACCCATAGATTTTCTTTTATAGGTAGAATTTTCTGACTTTTTCAGTTGGTTTAAAAACTGATATTAAATTGTATCTTTTGAGAAATCTTTCTAATTGTGCAGATAGCCCATGTGCTTAAGGCAAACAGGTGATCCCTTTAAGCTCTTGTTCTGGGATTAATAGGTATATATATATTTATATATGTATATACTATTGTGTGTATTATACTAACAACTACCTTATGAACATCTTTATTTTTTAATTCAAAATGTTTTAGTGTTTGGAATATTTTGCCATACACACATTTTTAAACAGTACAGTATAGTAGTGTACCACTAGTAGTTTCACTCAAATTGCACTACATATGTAGTAAATATATGAAGTAATTATTTGAAAACATGTTATATTAACATGGTTGCCAAACCACCGGGTAATCTGGAAAACTCTTCAAAAATGGAAATTTTAATTCCCATTTGGGAAAGCTCTCAATACATTATTTTTTTATAAAAATATTTTTACTTGATATCATAATTAACTTTATATGTATTGCATTTCTGTATCTTTTCAGAGACATGAAACATACTTGTAAAGAGATTCAAATTCTAAACTGTACTTTTTATAATAAATATAGACTTTATAAGATAAAACAATAAATTGTATAAATTAGTTAGCATGAGTTTATATTCATTACATATATTGTATTTATTTCTACATAGTTTTACTAACTCTTTCAACCCAGGCATATCATGTTATGATACACAGCCATAATTTTATTTTTATAGCATTAAATGGAACAAAAATAGCATAGCAAATTGGGAATAGTGATTACAACACCTGTAGATTGTGAGAAGCATGACTGATAAACAGCCGCAGCAGAAATGTGGATTTTCTTTTCATTGGATATGAAATCTTATGATGTTTGTATATCAACCAACTTTACCAATGAAGGTTTATTCTGATTGGTCGAATTTTTTCTCAAACAATTTACTGAGTTTGTTAAGGTTTTTTGGTGTTATAGGATTAGTACCTAAATTAGTTAAGTTTATAATTAGTCAGTAAAATTCTTTGTAAATGTATGCACAGGCTTCTGTCTTGGTGCTTGCTGGAGAGAGCACCATCAAACTCTCACACAGTAGCTAGCTGCATTGTTCTTTTTATATAAGGCTTTCCGATTAATATACAATTTATACAACATATGCATGTTTTTAATAAGAATGCTTATATGAAAAAAGACTTGCACATATACATAAAAATCTATGAAATATGATTTAACCATAAAATTTATATGTTATTATTTTGTCAGCAACTTTACTTTTTATGTTTCATAGATTCTGTCCCTGAAAAATAATGAATGCATTTTCTTCTTTCAGATGGATTTTATTCAGCAGGCTCGTCGCGATAAAAAGGATAGATTTCGAAATAATTCAAGTAATAAGCATCACAATGAAGAGGAAAAAATACATGAAATATCAAAGGCTCGCAGTGATTGCGGAAATAAAAAGAAGCGTAAGAAGAAAGTTGAGGAGCACACTAGTCACCGCGAAATAATATCTGCCGATAATTCTCCAGACAATTCTACAAAATGTGTGGCATATTTTTCTAAACAAGATGCCAGTGGAAATTCCCTCGTTTTTGCAGATAAAATCCCTCCTAATGATGCTTTTATTTCCGAAAATGTATGTTTGGATTCATCATCGAATGCAAATGATCCTCTCGACATAGATAGTCAAATAGGAGGTGCTCATGCTTCTGAATTAAAGGATGAAAAAACGGAAGTCTTATGTTCAGACCTTGACTTAGAGGAATCCACTTTAGATGCGCAACTTAATTATGACTTGCTTAAGATGGAAGATGCTTGTCTATCTGATGTTTTAAATTGCGGATTTTTTGAATCTACAGACCATGAATTAACAATTCAGCATCTCGATGAAAAATATGATGACGAGAAAAATAATCAAAATGTTGAGACAATAAGAGAAGAAATTATAGACAATGATACGGTGAAGTGCTCAAGCGATTTGACTGATGGTGTGACGAATAATATATCTCATAATGCTGATATAGTTTCATACGCAAGCAAAAAAACAACGAAAGACATTGACATGGATGGTGCATTATTTGATAATTACGTATCAAATGATGATATTGAAGCTGATGGTAGAAAAGTGAACGAAGCTGTAAATAGAGATGAGACTGACGATATTCAGAGATGTTATGATGAAAACGATAATGGCAAGCATGCTGTGGTTGAATTTTCTCTGGAGGAGTCATCTGTTTGGGGTATTTCTGCTGCCGACATGCCTTCTGCACCTACAAATGATTCCAGTTCTGAGAAGGACAAAGATTCTGTGGCGCAGAGAGAGCTGAATCAATACACGAAGTTGCTTCAGTTGACTTTGGATCAGGAAACTAAACCTAGAAGTATAGACAATGTTTCCACCAGAGAGGAGGTACAATCGTTATCATCAGCTGTCCAATTAGAGAATCAAATGACGGATGATGACTACTTTGACGGCACTGGAGATCTCCCAAATTTCAAATCAAAATGCAAGATGGGTTCTAGCCTCAGTGGGGTAGGAGGGAGACGTACTCAGCGTTTTGATCAGAAGAATAACTTCGGCTCATGCTCCAGTGTTTGCTCGGATGACTCGAACTACAGTCTGTCTATGCTGTCACTAAAGCCAAGGTAAGAACCTCAGCAGATTTTCTCAATTTTATAAATGTAAAATTCGTGATCGGTCTTCCGCATAGTGGTTCGAGTATATTGTCAATTTTCCTTGAATTAGTTTCTGAATTTTTAGACTATAATATCTAGGAAATACAAGATCATTTCTCTTACTAAATATATGTTCGATGTATTCTCCTAAAAAAGTTGTAATATTTTATATACATAGGAGTATTATTATGTACTATATATGTATGTGTTTTCTTAACTAAATTTAGTTGTAGATCTATAGTATTATTTATAACAAACAAACTGTTACTTTGAAACAATTAGCACGTACATACATATACAGGGTGGGTCACGACTTCCCTACGACTTTTTACAAAACGTTTATTTACAAATTTACAATGCTTAATAACACTGCGGAACAACAGAAATGACAGAAGTACAAATACAGTCAGTATATGGTAAGTTACTTATTATAGGGATCAACTTGTTTCCCATGTTGATTAATACAAATCTGGAACCGTCGGAAAGTTCGTTTGTGTATTGCTTGAAGAATTGATACTTCAACAGCTGCAAATTCTTCTTTAATGACATTTATAAGTTCATCTTTAGTCCGACATTTTCTGGTTAAGATTTTTGGTTTCATTACACCCACAGTGCATTGTCGCATGAACTGAGGTCAGGGCTTCTCGCTGGCTACGCTATTGGCCCAAACCTTCCAATCCAACTATCCGGAAACACTTTATTAAGATATTCTCGTGTGACTATGGCGGTGTGTGCGGGTGCACCATCTTGTTGCAAGTGGCATGCATATAATAAACGAAGTTCTTCCAAAGCTTAAGCAGGAATGAATTTACTGCAAAGCATTTCGATGTAGCTAGTTGCATTTATCGTTCCATAAAAAAAGAACGGTCCAAAGGTGATTGGAGGACATAGCAGCTCACACCATCACGGAAGGCGGATGTTGGCGCACTTGTTACCAGAAGTAGGGATTTTGTTTACTCCAAAATACTGAATTCGTAAACTTGCCAACACCATAAAACGCGACTCATCAGAGAAAAAAAAATCTTTCCTCCTTGCATTGGCATACTTCTCAAGAAGCGCACGGCAATATTGGACTCTTGAAAGACGATCCTGATCGGATAGAAACTGCATTTTGACGGACTTCCATGGTTTGTGCCCGAGATCGTTTGACAATATTCTTCTCATTGTTGTTCATGGAATTTTAAGCTCATCCGACCGTCTCCTCGTCGAAGCCTTGGAATCAGTTATAACAGAATCATTGACAGCATCAGAAGAGTCTCCGCGCTCATTTGGACGCCCCGTTCTCTTTTTGTCAATGATGCTTCCGGTCTCAAAAAAGCTTATTCATCCATTGCAGTATGACTCGCCCCTCAGGTGGTTCTGCATTATACTGCTTTCGTAGTTTCTCCTTAACAATACGCATTGCTTTATTTGAGTGATGAGTTTCATATATAGCCATGCTGCAGCTTGAACGCGGTAATGAATTGTGTATGGACTTAAATCAAACATAATTATATTAAGGTAAGCCGTCGCTGTTCATTTTCATATTTGTTGAAATAAAACCCATAGAAATCAATAAATTCTATCGTTACGAATCATACCACCCGTTAAAATAATGTCAAGGTCACATAGATAAATCTATGAATATTGTATCTGCAATGTTATTATGTTTTGTAAATCTATAAATAAACGTTTTGTAAAAAGTTGTAGGGACTTCTGGTATACCATAGAGTAAGAAGGGGGGCTTACTCTATGTGTAATTGCTCTATGTGGTATACCCTGTATATATATATGTTACATAATCGATTGTGCTGATCTGTTTAAATAATTTTAGATAATGAATTCAAACTAAGTAAGTACGATTATAAATTTTATTAAAAACATTGTGTTTTGTATTTATCCAGTGTATGATTTATATATATGTATGTCTCTTGAATTCTATTTACTGTTGTTACTTTAAATACATATTGTTCTTTTGTTTTTGTAAGTAATTTTATTTGATGTTTGTTTGTCATTTAATTCATCTCCTGTTTCTTTTGATTAATATATTTCTCTAATTATATTATTTATGCGTAGTAAGTCACAATATTGTAATTTTACGCACTATACTTATAAAACTATATATATACTAACTGTGCAGTGGATTTGTTTATAAAGGAAATATAAGAATAACTCCGATTTGATTAAACTTACAAAATTATAGAGTTAGTGTTATTTATTGATGTATAATCCGACATTTTCTTCTTTGGTTATATGTATTATATTTATAATTTTGAATTAGATATCACTTCAAAGTGATATATCGTAAAATATACACGTATTTCATTATTTTTTCTCGCGAATTAAAAAGCAAAATGAAATTTACTGTAACAACGGATCCAAATATCATTATTAACACTAATGATTTAATAATATAAAAAGACTGGTCTAATTTCGACCTTTTAAGGCTTTTCGACCCTTATCCAATTTGAAATGTGTTACTTCTCGGCGCCGAGAAGGGTCTCAGTATATAGATGATTTTATCTAGCTGTTGTTTTTATTTTCTCGTAGTCAGTAGTTTTGTAGATTGCAAACATCTTTTTAATAGTATTATAACTACATACAACCAAAATTTACACTATAGTGTGCATGTAATATAAATTATTGATAATACATTTGTTTTATACTACATATTACAACGGAATCTTTACGTTACGTCTTTTTGAATATTTTTAAATTTATGATTTTAAAAGTATAATATAATTGTGTATACCATGAGAAAATGTCATTTTCGGCACATTATACATGAATTGTTGCAATTTTACGATTAAATATTAACTATATACTGACAAATATATAATCTAAATATCGATAAAGTTCAACTATCTATTTACAGCACTTTTCGATCATTTTCTAGTTAAATTTATTAATCGGTATTAATTTTATCTACAAACACGTCAGGTCTAAAAAATTTTAAGGTGATATGTAAGCATTTCAAATTAATATATTCTCACAATATATAGTTGTAGATATTGTTCCATGTAATAAATTCATATAAAAATGATGGCGTGTTAGAATTATTCGCAGGTATAAATATATTAAATATAATAATTACATATTTATGTATATGTATCTATGAGTATTAGAAAATTATATTTAGTGATATATATGTATATAAAAATATATTAGATATGTATGCTATTTTAAGGTTTTTTCTTATTTATCAATATCCATATACCGAAGAATATAGTGGTCCATATAGATAGAAGATATACCATTGTGACGAAATAATGCACGCATTTATGCATAGTCTTATAACGAAGGGAGGTTTAATTGGTTGCTAAATACTGATTTTTATATACATGCGTACATCTAATTATCATAGTACAACTGAATTATAAATCAATTATAAATCTAAAATAATGTATATTCGATTATGTTATAAACAGAAAAGATATAAGATATTAACAAATTTAAAAAAAATACATATAT
The DNA here is from genome assembly GCA_036023295.1 of Invenusta paracnida. Lineage (NCBI taxonomy): Eukaryota > Metazoa > Platyhelminthes > Proseriata > Coelogynoporidae > Invenusta > Invenusta paracnida. The sequence continues at coordinate 18,301 of JAYRBW010077262.1, read as the reverse complement.
TATTATACCTATACATATACAGGGTGTTCGCAATTTCCCTATACGATTTTTAACCATAATTAAAATAAATAAAATATATCCAAAATAGTTTATGTAATAAACATGTACATAGTGACAACATGTATATATATTAAAAGACAACACAAATTTCTACAAAATATGTTCTACATGACCTACTTGATATTGAGCACACAGTTCACACCATCGAATGAAAGAGAGATAAGCCATAGTATCCTATATAATAGCACCTTAAATAATAGCACCACACAATAAAAGGTGCTATTATATAGGATTCTATGGATAAGCACACTTGATGACATATATATGCATGCATTCAGTGATGAATCTACTTATCATTTAACTGGTTCTGTGAATACTCACAATTGTTTTTATTTATTCAGCCAACAATCCACATCCTCTCGTCGAAGGGGTAATGAAGTCTCAATCTATTACTTACTGTGCAGTTCTTTCACCCAAATTTGGAATTAGATTACACATATTGAATACAGCAGTGAATGCCGAGAGATACGTTGATATGATCAATACAACATTTATACCTTTGCTCTTGGATAGGCGTTACAAATCCATAAAGTATCAACAAGATGGAGCATCTGTTCACTTTATATACTAGAAGTAAAATTAGAAATATTTTCAACACCAATCTTCCGAATAGATGGATTGAACGTGGAGGATATTTGGAATTGCCACAAAGGAGTTCAGACCTCTACGGCAATGATTTTTGACTATGAGGAGATATTTGAATTAAAGTACACCAATCTCCAGTTCCAAACACTTTGGAACAACTGACTGAAAATTAAGAAACTTCTCCAACTAATTGAAGTGGATCATCAGGCGCTTTTATCTCTCTTTTTTATTCGGCGGTGTGAACTATCAAGGAGGTCGGTCATGTGGAACATATTTTGTAGAAATTAATTTTTTTTAATACATACATGTCGTCACTGTGTGCATTTTTTTACACGGATAACTCTGGATATATTTTACATATTTTAAATGCATATATTTTTTTTTATACATGGACTATTCTGGATATATTTTACTTTAAATTTGGTTAAAAATCCACAGAGAGATCTGCATGTTAACAACTTTAAAACCGAATATAAATATTGAATAATTGCCATCAAAGTTAGTTATATCGGTATTATCACATATTCTGATATTGAAAATGTGCTTATTTCTGACATACTTATTGTTTTTATTATTTCTTTTGAGATATTACCTATAGAGGTACAATCATATTGTGCATTAAGCATCTGTACCTGATATGATTAATTTGACTTATTACACCCTTTTAATTCTACATATATATGTATTTAATATTATTAAAGTATTTGTATGTATATTTTAAACTATGGCCACTCAATCTGCGGAGACGTTTATTTCCGTGCTGAAACATCATGCTTCATTAAATTAATTATATATATTCCGACGCTGAACATTCATTGCAAAGTACAGCTTTCACCACAATACATTGTATCGCATTTAGTTTATTTATTTTGAAATCGATATTTAATGTGATTTATTTTTATTGATCGCTTTATTTAATTGAAAAGTTTAATTATCCGAATCATAGCCATAGGCATTAAAAAGTTTGCCTTTAAAATACTTATTCACACAAAATTTTGCGTGCTCTTTTTCTTGTTTAAGTTTAAGTATATATTATTCACGAATGTTAATCAAGACGACATTTCTAGTTCAATCATTGATCCTAACTCTTATCCCGACGTCCTACTTATGGGCTTCAACTGTAGTGGATTATTATGCGAAAACATTTCAGGAACCTTTTGATTAAGACGATTCAGAGTTTGAATGTTGGAGAAGAGTCGGAGAGTATTTCATCGCAAAATCTCAGTGCAAGTGAATTGGAGGCTCTTCTACCGGACAGACGGGCTCATGTATTCGTTTTAACTTGGAATATTAAAGATATCTCCTCTGATGTGAGTTTATTCAGATCTTTTATTTTTTAATGGGATAAATATTGACTATGTGTAGGAATATACATATAATTATACGTCATCATTATACTAGTTTGTGGGACAGAACATTTTTCGGTACCCAAAAAAGGGAAGAAGAGTGTTAGTGTGTTCGTTAGAAAGTTATTAATGTCTAGATTCCAAAAAGTATGATAGGCATCTCCATTTGGTAGCTGGGACAAATTATTGAAATTTATATAATTTCTCAATAGAAATAGGAACATAATCTGTATTTTTGACTTAATTTTAATTGTGATGCATATTTTTATTTAAGAAAATTAAAGTTCTAACTATTATTCATGATAAAATGTTGCACATCATATTGTGTTATCTAATTGATTTTCTTCATATTACAAGCATTTTAAAATTCATTTATTACATTATTTAGTAACCAGAAATAGTTTAAGATAGTTCCCAAACCATTTTTATAGTTAAAATAAGCTTGGGAACTGCTATTCATATGTCGATGAAAAGTTATTATCATGATTTATATACATAATTTTGTTTGTAATATGTAGAAACATTTAAATAAAAGCAACATTTTATTATAAATAATACTGATAATAATAAATTAGTAAGTAATAGGCATTCGAATTTTGACAGACGCAATATTTTAATAGTTAACTTAATACATTTTTTAAATATGCATTTTCATGAAAATTTAGTCAAAAACACAGAAAATTTACTATTATTTAATATGGTAAATCAGAATATTGCAATAATGTGTTCTCGCTAACAAATAGCGATTTCTATCATATTTTTCAGAATCTAGACATTCATAGTTTTCTAACGATGTATCAAAGTCTTTCTCCCTTTTTTAGGTACCGGCAACTTTTATTTGGCTCTGGCTCATGGACTATTAGTATTATTGTAAAAGTATTTTTTAAATATCTATAAAAAATCACAATTCGTTTTACCATTCTATAATATGAATTTATTTTCTCCTATTTTTAATTTTATTTATTTAAAGCATATTTAAATGTAATAAAATAATGAGAAGCTTGCCCATAAATCCACTTAGTCGCATTATAAACTTTTCTTAATTCTAATCAATTTAGAAAATGTAATCTTTATCTGCTGAAGTTTATTTTTTTGCATAAAAATATAGTTCGTTATATTTTTGGTGGGTATTTTGACCCACTGTGTGGGTCACTATATGCGCCTTTTTGATAACTTTGATATTTACCTTTTTGGAAATACAGAAAAGCATTTTTTCGACAGTAAGAAAGTTCAACCCTAACCTTAACCAATTTCGGCTCTCTGAATAATAGGATTCAAAGGTCGGTTCTTATTTATTATTTTTCATGCACCTGAAATTTGAATCTAAATTGGTTAATTAGCACCCGTGGCATAACATTGTAAAGCTTCTCTTAAAAACTATACTTATTGCATATATTTTCTAATTAGAAGTTCATTGTCATCATGTTACCCAAAATTCTCAATTATTTATGCATGTATAGATAAATTTAAATTAAATTATTTTCTACTACCAACCAAGCAGTACATGGTGATGTTCTTAAATGATCCCCAAATAATCATGCGATTCTTTCATATTGTTTCTCCTTCTCTCCAGAACTACCCTACTTGTCTCGAAAATCTGTTAATACACGAGAAATTCGAAACACTGCCTCAGTTGTATGTAATCATGCTCCAGGAAATGAATTCGGAAGAGTAAGTCGCACTTCTGAATGCACAAAAATAATTTGTAGGAATTATTATACTTTATATACAGATTATTATTATTATCGATCTATTAAAACAATGTATTATTCAAATTAATTATTTATAATGTTTACTCGAAATTCCTGTTGTAATTACATAACACGGTTGTCTTTAAAAAATTACAAGCATCTCATAACTGGTCAGTTTTTATTCTCCATTGCCTAACATTTAGAGCCATTTAAAATCTATGAAACGCATTTTTAAGACTCTAGACTGTTGAAATTGGAATTTCAATTTTTACAATGTAAACTGAAAACAAACGACTTTATACTATTGTTCAGTGGAATGTTTTTTTGTGAATTTGAAAAGCTTTTTAAAAAAACTTTTATATAGATATAGTTTATATAATCTTTAATTTATTTAATCTTCTTTATATAAGCTTTTTTCGAAATTTTAATCTGAATGTTCTTTTTCTTAGACCTTTATTGCTATATAATTTCCTATTAAAAACTCTAATCTTCAGGAGTTTAATAAATTATTAAAGCGCAATCTTTTTATTCTTGAAAAATGAAACACCTGGTGCAGAATTAGGCTGTTGCTTCAGTAGCAAATAGAAGAAGGCCACATTTGGTTAGACCTACTGCATCCTCAGCTGAATATATAGAGAAAATCGAAGATTGCAAATAAATATTTTGGAACAATTTGTTTATTCATTTATTGTTTAGAAATGTTGTAACAATGTATGTATTGAATGATTACGGTAACATCTGCTTCTTTCCACATAAAACGTTTCAATATTTTTACTTGACAATGATAAAAATTTTTATTAAAATTTTAACAAAATATATTTTAAAATGCGTTTTTAAAATTGCTATACCTATAAGATAAAACTTTTTATTAATATTTTCTTAAGAAGAAGCTTAAACTAAAATTATTTTTAAGTACGATTAAGACTAAACATTTTCTTAAAATTGAACTTTTTCGTAATTCTAAACTTTTTTAATACCAATTGTTACTCTCTCAAAGTAGTAAAAATTTGAAATATAATGGTTTTTTTAAAGGGTGGTTATTTCTTTTTATTCTTCATAATTCCTCATAAACGATATTATTATTAGAATAGATATAAAGGATGGATTGTTAGAAAGTGGGGCGGGAGGGGGAGTTGTATGTTGACTCAGACCTACTCCCTATCTTACTACTTATATATATATATTATTCTCGTTATGTTACCAAAGTTGCAAATGCATATCTAGTACATATTTAGATCTATTTTAGTAAAATTATAGTATATAGTGATTTTTATTCGTATTATCAAATATGTACTGTATATACTAACCGTAACTAATTTCAGAACGGAATTCAAGTGTCGCGTTCAGGCGACTTTGGGACCGAATTTCATTCCACTCTATTCTGTGAGTTACAACTCAGTTTTCGTTGTGATCTTCATACAACGGGAACTGCTCTGGTTTGTCAGCCGTAAGTTTTTCTCCTATTTTTTAGTCGTCTTGTCATTAGTATATTTGTGACATCGACTATACTATAAATGTTTGATTCAAATTATACTCTCTATTAGCCCTTTTCAGTTTGCCATATTGTAAACGTTTAATATCTGTTTCAAATTCAACCTAAATGTGTGAAATCTTTTTAAATCGATAAGGTTTTTATATGAAGAGTTACAATTTTTAAAGATATAGAACCGAATTTTTACTGTCAAGTTTTACTGGCACTGCCTTTAAGTTAATAAGCCTGTTTCTGTCATATTTAGATGGTTAAATGTTTAAAATGTTCATGTTAACTAGCCACAAGATTTCTCAACTAAAACTGTAATGTACTCCAGTTTAAAACTAATAACAGTATACATTACTATATGTTATATATATTATATGTATATATTATCGTTAATGACTTGCACCTTCTTTGAATTTAATATGAATGACTTATATTAATTTCTTATTAATGTTTTAAATAAACTATGCTTATTTCGCTTAAGTGTATACGTAAATATGCATCTTATATTTTAAATGTGCCGTAATTATATTATTTTAACTGAGGCAGACTTCTTATTTTAATTTGTTCAATATTACTTTTTATTGTAGTAATCTATATAAAGATGTGTTTACTTAAATTCAAATGTTTGTAGAGTTAAAGTTTGCACTCCTGTTTACCAATTAATCGTACTGTTCCTCTATAGTCCATCATAAATGCTTCGCCAAGGTGTAATCACCCTCTTTCAACTCTAGAACCTGAAAAGATAACCATTAAAACCTCGGCCTCACCAAAGAAAGGAGCCATTGCCGTCAATCTGGATCTCTTTGGGACTTCTTTTCTTTTCGTCTGCGCTCACCTTAGAGGTAAACTGATCAAAATGTTGCTATAATACATCAATGATCTGCACATGCATTAAAATTTAAAACAGCTATTTACTTATTTTATTATAATAACGGCGCACTTTGTATTGTAGCTTTAATAATTTATATTTTCCGTAATTATTCACTTTGTTTATACCGTGGGAAATAAGACCATTGTTACCCGCGGGTCATATTGCGTCATATCATTCATTCAATCTGACTTTCAATTACTATTTAAAGACCTGTCTAGCTGCACAAATTATTATTTTTTATATTAAAATGGAACAAATTGCGTTATCATGAAATTCCTGGTTGCGATATATCATTGGAATGAATTTGAACGCAATCTATATCAGACCAGACATGTAGTAAGTTAAATATAAAGCGAGATACATAAGTATGTTCTTTTAATATATTCTTTATGCAGTATGATTCTATATGAAATAAAATCAAAAACATAAATCGTGCATTGGAATATTATTAACAATAGTAAACAAAAGCAGTTCTATTGGTAAGCAAATAATGGTTTCTTCAATACTTTGTCTAACAGTTCTTAGTATTTCTATATCGTATGATACGATTTGCTTCAATGACCCTATTCTCTTAAAATAGCTTGATTTTACAATTATCTATAGTGGTACCATATACTATTAGCCACTATATTATGCACTATTATTTGTAATCATTAAAGTTTTACAATTTTTCGTAACAAGTTTCTTTTTTTTACTTATCTTAATTAGGGCAGGATAAATATTTTTTTAAATATGGAAGTAGATCCAATTTAAAAAATTATGTATATAACAATTTCTCTTTTAGAATTTACGATTTATTTCAAACTTTTTAATTTTCACAGTAATTTAGGAACTGTTTAATAAGTGATATATTTCAATTTTTATTAGTTTTTTGAGACGACCAAAAGAAAAGTTTTGTATTGGTTGTATATATCGTATTATTATTGTCTAGCTGTCTATTTCACTTTATATAGCTAAAAACAATACATTTAAAGATATTAATGAAGTAAAATAAAGGCACATACAATGTATACCAATTTCAAGGGTCATATAAATATAAGAAGCTGTAGAGTTTTGTTTCATTTTTATTTTGTTAGAAAATATTTTAATGTTGTATAGTTAAAGCTTATAATATTTGTTAGTTATATCCGATTTACTTTAATAGTTTAGTATAATACTCGGTACTACCTACTTCGAGGTAACAACTATTTATGCAACTCACAAAAATAAAAGCAGTAATACTTGTAAATATAATTTATGTATTATTCCTCATTTAAAGATTTATCTTACAAAATTTACACAAAAATTAATTTTGTTTCATTTTTACCTTCTTATCCCATTCAATTATCTATAAACGCTCGACAGCTACTTGATAAAAAAATATCTTTGTAAAATACTAAAAGATGTTTGCCATAAATAATCTGGTAACATTTTGTTTTCAATTATTTATGAATATTTTTGTGCTGTACTTTTTTTGTAATTTTCAGCTGGTTTTGATAATATGGCTGATCGCGTGAAGGACTATGAGAAAATCGTAAACTCTATTAAGGAAACCAAATCCAGTATTGAGGAGCGTCGTAACCATCAAGGTAGGAGCAGAAGAGTAAAAAGACAAAATATGTTCATGATATTGCTATCTCTTTTTGCTGGTAAAATCAATTGAAAGATAATTTAAAAATCAAAATTATGTGGTCTTCTTTTTAATGGAGTTGACGGACTTTTTTTCATTCGATATTTTGCAATAATAGATGGAAATCTTCTGAAAATTTCCGGAAATGTGGGATAACATTTATATGGGTTTCAGAGTTAGTGTAAATATATAATATTTTATTATAATATAATGTTGCACCCATTTGGAAATGTTCCGGAAATGTAATTATTTTCTATTCCCATCGATGTTAAATAATCTAGAATACTCACTTGACTTTATATATTGCTGTAAAAATAAAGTTTATTGTATTCTTAATTCATCTAAATTTTGTTTGACGTTTTTTACAATAACATAGAGAGCATTTAACTAATTTAACGAAGATACTTTACTTTTTAACAAATTTTAGTCCTATTTTTTTGTTTATCTATAAATTTATGTCAAATGGATAGATTAATTCATGTTCTGCATCATTTTGCATAAAATATATCCTTTACTAAACTATAGGAATATGTTGGAAGCATTGTGGATCAGTTACCGTCACAGACAGTCAGATAAGAATTATAAATTCATCCTCTACAGATGAATACTCTGTCCGGCAATCCGGTAACCCTGCGTATTGTATCATTATACACTTGAACTTGTATTTTTCACGTCTTGTTTATTACAATTTATTCGTTATTCGTTAATCGTTTTACGATACCTTGTTTGTACAGTATTCAGTTGTTCGTTTGATACATGTTGGGATATAATCTGTAAGCAGAATATATACGAATGTACATGTTGACGTGTTTCAATTTTGTAATTATAAAAAAATTGTGATTTAATACTACTGACGTATATTACTAGCTCTACGGGGAGGGGCTGTTTCTACCGTGTTTGGTCTCATGAAGCCCACACCTCTTTCACTGTTATAAAATACAATGGGCTACTAAAGAGACCTTAACCAAAGTCGGAACATCTCTCTCCTGCTCTCCCCATACTGCTTGAAGTATACGTTTGGAGCATGAAATCACCAATTTATAATAGTTTTATAATTATTCTAAATTTTTGCGAATTTTGCTTTTATCCAATATTTGAGATATAATTTGTCAGTTCTATATATTTGTTTATTATTTTTGTTTTTAAACATTTACTTCATTATGAATGCACACCTACAACGATTCAATTAATAATTTATTACTTAATTTCAATTTCTCAAAGGCAATGAAAACATCGATACAATTATTAGGAAACATTTATTATCTTTACAATTACCAACAATTATAATTTGCTCATTAGCTATCAGGTTTTAATCTTTTCAACGAATTTACCTCAATATGTTGTTAGTATTTATATGATAATTTCATACGTACCAAACAATACTTTGAATTGCATCTCCAGTGGCCAAAAACAATCAACTTGACGCCCACTATTTATACCTTAATCCTTGGAGATTTCGAATTTCAAATCATATTAAAAAACATAATCTAGCAAATCACAAAACATCGCGCCAGAATTAACAAGACCAAAACAATCTCCCCACTTTCTTCATTTTCATTATAAAGAAATAACTCCCCCATTTTACAAACAGAATAATCAATTCGCTTCACTATAAATTAATTCTCTCAATCAATTAATTACATTCAGACGAACCAGTAGCTCAATCATACATTTTTCTACATATCAAACATCAATAAACGTATGACATTATCATGTATATGGGAACAAGTGTATTAATATTTCTTTTGGAATGGAATAAATAGGTCAATTGAAATTATGTCTTTGCCAGACTCGTTATATATCTTATATTGATGCTGCATCGCAAATCTTTTTGAACTGAGGTTCAAACTTGATCGAGATCGAAGGCAGGACTCCAGCCCATTTGACCAGTTGCTTTAGAAGCTTAACTATAATATTAACTATATAGTAGCTATAATATATATAATAATATAATAGCTATATATTAACTAATATATAGCTGACTTGCAACGCACATTGAGTGTCCCCACTTTTAACATACCATAACAATTATACGTATGATACATAGAGTGGTTGCTTGGCACCGATTATAATTATAATATAAGAGTACAGTGCAATCATGCTTACTATTACCAACGATCATCGCAGCAACATGAACAAATGGACGAAATAAAAAAGCGTATCTATAAAATGAGTAAGACCAGATTTTTGAAATTTTAATTAAAGTAGTGCAAAAGAAAGGAGAAGAAACATGCTTTTAAAACATATTATTAAAACCAACAAATGAACTATGTATTTTAAATTTGACCGAGGGCGATTCACAGACTTCAGTCAAACTTCTGGTTGTTGTTTCTTAGACATAGGACTATGTAAGTAACACAGTCCAAATTATGAAACAGTCCAAATAAAGGATGTATGCTTGATAGGAGATCTTGAAATATGCAGTATAATATATAGAACTGCGAAGACTCAATTACGCTTCTCATTATACGCTCTACCTAAAACTTGTAATAAACTAGTTTTAAAAAAATAAGATTATTGCCATGTACATGATATACTTCTTTAAAATTATTAAAACCAATACAGATAATATTAGAATTTTAGAAGTATCACATTTAAACTAAAGTAAGTAGTTTCTATAAAGAAAAAAGTCTGTAAAAGCCATCAATACTTCATTGAATTAATAAAAAACATTATTATTAATGTATGATTTTATGTTTATACTTCATTTAAATTGTATGAAGCATAATTAGTATTAGCCTTTTAAACATCATTATAATTAAACCAAAAATTACCCCCCCCCCCTCAGAAGAGGCAGGTGTTTCCATAACAAAATCCAGCGAATTGGAGGAGAAAGAAAGTGGTAGTGGTGCCATCGCCGATTATGACGTCGTCTTCTTTGGAGGAGATCTCAACTTTCGACTACAGTCGAGCAAGTCGATGATCCTTGACAAGATTAAATCCGCTTCGGAGGACGTTGAGTACTGCAACTATGAAAATGTACTCCGCAATGATGAACTTCTGGACTTGCAAGCAAATGGTAGGTCAGTAGTATGATAGGAGCGCCTTCAACTCACCGGTAGATCATTAATGATGACTAATTAACGATTAATTAAGCATTTATATTAACTAATCATCAATGAGATATCCGCCCGTATTATAGCTCTAATAAAGAACTTGAGTACTTAAGTAGAACTCATAGAAACTCTTATAGATTTAATCAATTTGAAGGCAAGTGGAAGTCATAGTGAGTTCAGAAAGATCAACTCGCATTATATTGAAACAAGTAGGTTATATATAGTGAAGCGAGAATAGCAGAGAGAGATATTTGAAATATTATATAGTCGCACAATATGTAGGCGGGAGGTGGTTGAGAGTGAGGGTTTATAGTGCTATATGTAACATGCAGTACTATTGTACAAGGTGATAGATAATATTCTGTAGTTCTATTTGCGCGCGTCATTTAAATTCATTTGGCTCTATCTCAACCGGAAGCAATTAGTAACAGTCTGTCAGAAAGCGGGTGCAATTTTTAAATTAATACCAGGCTGACGCATTTTTTAAATTATTACAATCAATAAGAATTAAATTTCACGCGCTTGCGCACGAAATCTCGTTCTTATTGAATGACCGTTTTCACAAAGGCGAGGTGATTGTCAGTTCCCCAAATGAATCCTAAAAATACCCTAAACTCCTAAATGATTCCATATGTACATAAGTAAAAATGACAAGTTTATGCATAGAAACTTGTTATAACAACTTCTGTTATCCTTCTGTTATAACAGCAGGATATCTCACTTCAACAGTTAACGTTTACATAATAGCAGAAGACAAGCATTAAATGTATAATCAGATAACCGGTCATCATTAAAGTTAAGACATAGCCATATTAGAGATGAGTGTTCCATTAATTCTCCCCGTCAGATATATAGTTATCTTCGTCCTCTGTATATTCTCTTTATTAACGCCCACATCCTTCTATTTATTTTGCCAACAGATGTATCTACATGGTTTTTCCAGATGCACAAAGTTACTTTGATTTTCTCCTCCAAAGTAGAGCTCACAGTAACACGCTACTGCTTATCTTCTTCAATTCATTAAAGCGTGTATAAATAAGTTCAAGGCATCGTATCTGTTGCAGTTATCCATAAAAGATAAGAGTCTCCAACATCCTACGCTTGACAAATTTTTAAATATTAGACAGGGAAGCCTGGTTTATCTCGTCTTTTATGATATTCTGAAGAATATATTTAATTAAATACGATGTTTGATATCCAGCTTATCAACATCCTTATAACGTCGTAATTTGTTATTCTCGTCCTTAATATTCTCAGCTTGTGACTCAACGTCATCATCCTCTTCTACACCTGTGTTTTCTCGTTTAAGTTGTTGCCCCCACATAGTTTCGGTATTAAACATGGCTGAGATTGTAAATTTGGATAGATGCGTTTTCGTGTTTATAAATATGAAATACTTATTTACCAGTGTATAACTTTAAAGAGATATGGATTTGAGCCAGTAGGGCCGACTATGTCTGGAAAAATCACTTTTGTTGAGAAATTACTTCGGAATCGTGTTATACTATTTAATAAGCAACTCTTACGCATTCACTGGTTCAGTGGTTCACAATACAAGCTGCCGGTTGACTTGGAAAGACAGATTACTGTATACGATGGTGTTCCTACAGTAGAAACAATACCTCTCATCAAGCCGTTTGATTTTGTCGTCATTGATGACTTAATGGAAGAAATAAAATCATCGACAGTTATAACTTCTCTATTTACAAGAATTGTGCATCATCTACCTTGCTTTACAATAATGATGACACAAAATATGTTCAAGGCAGGTAAAGAAAGTGCGCACACAATCTATTAATGGTCTAATACATGGTTATTTTCAAGAACCCACATGACGTCAGCCAAGTGAGTCATCTCGGAAGTCAAATATTCCCTGGGAATTCCATATTCCTAATATCTGTTTTCAAGAAGATATTGGAAGCAACCCCTACTCCTATCTTTGTATCGATTTCCACCAGCTGACACAGCGGGTAATGCCAACACCACCAGAATCACCAGAGAAACATCCATCGCCGCCGGACTGGCATGTGTCAACACCACAAGCACCAATACCAATAGTACATCAACCCACGCCATTCAATAGACGTTTATTTGAAGAGAGAGATGACTCACGGATTTAATCGAGATACCTCACAACTATAGGTTTAACTTTGATGATGCTCGGTTATCCGAAGATATATTTACTAATGCTTCTGCTGTTATGAAATGTTAGCTGTTGGTGTGAGATAACCTGCTTGTTATAAGAGAATATATGTTTCTATGGATAAACATGTAATTTTTACTTCCGGTACTTATAGAATCATTTAGAAGTTTAGGGAATTTTTAACACACCGTTAGGGAACTCTTAGCATACATTTATGGATTCACTTCGTAGGCTTACTCTGGAACCCATCGCTGACTGATTGGGAGATTTTCACAACTTGGTCTTCCGTTGACTGAAGTTTACGGAAACCAACCTGATCATCCGGCCTCAGCAAGATACGTGAGACGGTTAGCAACCATCCTCTCCATCACCTTGCCAAGGTAAGAGATTAGGCTTATAGGTCGGAACGAATCAATCTTCTCAGCTGGTTTACCCTCCTTTGGAAAGAGTATGATGACCACATTCCTCAGGATTGGGGAAAAAACCCCTCTATCCAAGACATGTTGTAGCAGTTCAGGGCAAAGTCCGGGGCCATCCTCCGCCCCCCCCTCTCCAAGCATCTTTGAAAAAGCGGGATGCAACTCCATCCTCAACTGCCTTTGTTTGGGCCAGAGCACAGCACAATTCTGCAAGAGTGAAAGGACTACACTACTCCCCAACCGGCCCATGAAGAAAAGACTCTCGGTTAAGGGCTCTCTTAACTCCACGATTCTTCCTCCTTTAAGAAATGGTGACGACTAATGCTCGCGTAAACTTGTGCAAAGTGGTTTGCCTTCCTCTGGTCAGAAGAAAACTCTCATCCCCAATTTACAAGCACCCTGCTCCTCTTATTGAGCGAGGATCACACCCCAAGCCCGGAGTGTTCTTTAAGCGACTAAACAAACTCTTTCCTGCAGGTTCGTTTGGCCTCAAATATCAGTTACTTGACCTTCTGACACGCTTGGATATACTCAACCCTCTTGCCCACCCGCAAGGTTTCTTTACGCTTTTTGATGGCCTCTTTGACCTCCGTCGTCAGGTACTCTCCTCCAGGTCTTTTCGCTCGCACCACCTTGATATGGGACATGGCTACCTCCCACCATGGCCCGCGAGAGAAAGGTCATCTTACACTATTTGAATTAAATTATCCGAAAGTTTCTTATTTTGTGTAGCTAAATTCTTCTCATAACTAATTTTAAAATAGCTCACAGCCCACGCCGTTATACAGAGTCATCAATTTGCTAGCATAGACAGAAATTAAGCAATAGCCCATAGCCATAGAGATGGGAATATATAGCCATATATAGAGATACGAGTTAAATTTAAAAATAGACGCTATATCTCGACTACGGTGATTTCTACTTAACTGCCATTTAGAGACTTGAGCAGGTTGACTACGTAGGTAACTCAATTTTCTTTCTGCTGTGAAATGAATACTCGAGAATCTAACATTTTTAATCGAGGCCTGGTAATTGGGTTATCTCAAGCAAAATTAACCCCAAAACAAATTGCTCAACGAGTCGGTCTTCATTTTTCTACTGTTTATCAGTGGATAAATGACTACAACAATGAACAGAAAAGCGCACCAACTAAACAAACTGGAAGGCGGTACTCCACAACGCCACGAAGCAATCGTCTGCCTTGGATTTCCCAACCCATCCCCTCCCTTCCTACAATCCAGAGAAAGCGATAACAGTCCTCTTCAGTACTACCACCTAATGATTGATGATATATTGCAGTATGACACACTTGAAAAATTATTCGGAAAATTTAATTCAAATAGTGTATGTTCCAAGGACGTACCAGGGTAAAGGTCCTGGAACTCTTCACACTTTCTATCTATCGCAGTGTGAAAAGTCTTTCAGTCTGCTTTGATACATTTCTATCTTAGACGAGGTTTCCCCTCTAACGGAATATTGACCTCCAGATTAATCTCGCAGACTATCTGAAAGTGATCTGACTTTAGACCTTCAAAGCAGCACCCCTCCACATTTTTCAGGAATGAATTATGTACCACCGTGATATCTGGAGTGCTCATTCCACCTGTTCCCGAATTTGATTTTCCCGGAATGTTGTCGAGCCATAATTCAAGATGTCCAAGTCCTTTACCATCAACCATTCCTCTATTTTATCACCCAGACCGTCAGACATCTGGATTGGATCTCAAAATGGTGATTACCTATTGAGATCTCCATCAATAAAGTGATTCCGAGAAACCACTAAATTAGAGGGTTCGCAACAGGAAGCTCGGTCGAGCGGTCCAGTTCCTCTTCATAGGGAGCGTACATATTTAATAAAGCGAATTTGCCCTTAATCCCCGGATGAATTTCCACCATCTCCAACCTCCCCTCCTGCTTGTCCTCCAGAATAGCAGCCATTTGACCGAAGGGGATATCGTTCTTGACAACCGTCACGAGTCAACCACCCTTCTCCCTTGCCCCGTCAGTGTAAATGGGTCAGTCCCGTCTCACGGCCACGTATCTAGGAAGCTTCGGAGTAGAATTCTTGGCTCCCGGTTTGATTTCCTGCAGCAAACAAATGTCGATTTCTCTTTCCCGAATAAGCTGAGAAGGCTTAGGCATACAGGTACAGATACCATCGGCATTCCATTGAACGACACGGAACGAGTTCCTCCTAACAAAGGCTCAACTCCTCTCAGTCACTGACTGTCCAGTAGGTGGGATAGTGTGCACAGGCTGAGAGTTCCTGACACAGGTCGGTCACTGCCACAGCCCACTCAGAGCCTATCTCGAGCGCTCCTCCCTAGTTAGTTCCGAGAAACTAAGATGATGCCCGAGAGACCACAGATTCCACAGGCTAAAAGGTTATCGCAGACCCTAAGATTTACGATTTACATCGCAGATAGGGCATTTCACCTTTAGAAACTACTCTGTTCCTTGGCGGCTGACGAGCGTTTCCGCCTGGGTTAAAAGCCGGTTCAGCCCTGCGTACAGGAACTCTACCCCACAAGTGTGGCAGAGCAATGGCCCTCATTTAAGCACGCCCTACTGAAGCCACTGCAATCCTGCTTCTTATGGCAGACACTGCACTGCCATAACCAGCATCGCACCGGAGAGGCACTGCCTCACATTGCAGTATCTCAGTCGGAGGACCCAGGTTTACCTCCACATGCCCAGACCGAAGAAGAAGTCGCTGAGAGTCATAGTCTGGATTATAACTGCCGGAAACAAAAAACCCACCGTCCTCTCAACGCCAGGAAGAGGCCCCCCATCCACACCCGAAAGGTCAATGACGGTGGGGATCCGTAATCGAAAATTTCGTGCCCCTGAGGAAGCGACGCTCGACGTCACGGGAAGGCATTTTCCATATCGCGCTGCTGCTGTTTGTTTGTTTGATTGAGGCTATGGCACCCGGGCTCCGAGTGAGAGACCGGCCAGCGCCAGGATGCCCGCTGGATTGCTGCCCAGGACCGACAAAGGTGGGGAGCAGACACCGAATATGTTGAGGCGGTGGAGGTCGAGAGCCGGGCAGTGGGACAACCAATGTTTCGTCGGACTCGCCGCATCTCAAACAGGTCGGCGATATGGTTGGGTTCATCAGGTGGGCATAAGCCCGAAGGTGGTAGAAGTGGCCCGATCTGAGACTGCCGAGAAGTACTGAATCAGAGCGAGATAGGATAGTTCTTCTGTCCTGGGCTAGGGATCTGGCTTCATAGACTGCCGAAGTACGTTCGTGGTGTGGTTGTCTATGAAGCTGCCTCTGAGAAGAATTTCGTGGAATATCTGGGGGTCCGCTGCATTCACTCTGGTGAAGATAGCTGCAGCGCCCTCTTCCTTTGTGCCGATGCTGAACCATCAGTGTAGATGACTACGCTGCTGTTGTCCTTCGTGTCGTAAATGTGGGACGTCCAGTTCTGTCTTGGAATATCCCATGAGATGGAGGGATGCAGTCTATCGGACGACGACTCTCCAGTGAGATGTCAAGTTGGGGAAAGTCTGCCGCGGCGACACTGCACCAGATGTTCCTGCAGAGTCGGTGTCTGATGTTGTTGTTTAAGGCTTTGTTGCGAGGATGGATGGCTGGGAGGCGATAAACCTTCTCGTAGGCGATGGTGGTGAGGCGTCTGCAGTGAGTGGGATAACTGGAGAGGTGGCTTTCTCTGCGAAGTGCTTCGAGTGGCGTGGGAGCGAGCTTGTCCCGTGATGATTCTGAGTGCAGAGTTTTGAGCTTTGTCTAAGACCTCCATAGATGTCCGGGAGAGCCACGGCTGCCAGGCTGGGGCCGCGTAGTCCATGATGCTGTGTTGGGTGGCTAGATACACCTGCCTGGTGTGATTGGATTGCCAGCCCCAGCTTCTGTCAGTAAGGCAGGCAAGGTCCCGGCATCTGGACTGGACTTTGCTGCAAACCTCTTTTATGTGGGCGTTGAAAGAGAGTGCTCTCTCGATGGGGACGCCCAGAAACTTTGGCGAGTTGGTGACAGGGATGTTGGTTCCATTGAGGGAGATCGTCGGTCTCCAGTTTGCCTCGTGTGTGTTGGAGGTGAATAGGGCAACTTCGCTTTTGGAGGTATTCAGATCCATTTTCTTGTAGGCGCTCCACTCTGCGATCTGGGAAACTGCTTCTTGTGCCAGAGTGGTGGCTTCTTCTTTGGTCGGGGCACTAGCGAGCAGAGCAGTGTCATCCGCAAACATTGACGGTGTCACTGCCGGGGTGATGGCGTCTCCCAGGGAGTTGACATAAAACAGGAAGAGCAGGGGTGCGAGGACCAAGCTCTGTGGGACCCCCTGTTTGACCTTGAGTTTTTTCCCCGCCGTTCCTTGGAACCTCACACAGGCTTGTCTGTTCTGGAGAAAACTCCAGATTCATCTGATGAACTGTTGAGGTATTCCCAAATCATTCATAGTGAGCACCAGGTCTTCTCGCCACACTCGGTCATACGCCTTTGAGTAGTCTAAGAGATCGAGGACTGACCTGTGCGGCTTCCTGAGTTGGTATCCATCGTTGATGAGTTGGACAACTCTCAAGACTTGATCCTCGCAGCAGCGGTTCTTCCTGAAGCCTCATTGTAAATCGTTGAGGATTTTATTCTTCTCTGCGATGTGGTAAATGCGAGCGAAGATAAGCCTTTCTAGCAGCTTCACTACGCAGGATGTAAGGCTAACCGGCCGGAAACTGCCGATCTCGCTGGAGATAACTACAATATGTGGTGGCAACAAGAGGGAGCTCCACCGCATTTTGCCCAGATTGTCAGAGAGAGACTGGATGAAGAGTTTGCTGGGAGATGGATCGGCAGATGGAGTAGTATTGAATGGCCTACTCGTAGCCCTGATTTATCGCCCCTAGATTTCTCAGTTTGGGGCATTGTAAAAGAGTTGGTGTTAAAAAGAAAGATGTCAAAATGTGGAAGACCTCAAACAATGGATATCTTATTCTTATACCAAGTTTGATAAAGAATTGTGCACTAACATTTGTCAATCACTTCGTGGTAGGGTTTCTTAATGTATCAAGGCAAATGGTG
>JAYRBW010077251.1:0-24618 GCA_036023295.1 Invenusta paracnida | reverse complement strand
ACATTATGATGATTTAGTGTTTCTTTTCAATTTGTGAACAATGTGAACATTTGATTATTATTACATGATTACTATATTATATTTATATGCGCTCGCTTAGACTTTTAAAACTCTGCAAGTGCTACTACTATACACACATTCTGATAATTTAGTGTTTATTTATAAGCATAGATTTTATATATAATTTATGTAGTTTGCACTATTTAAACTTATTCACATTTACATTATTATTCGCTTAGAATTTAAGAATAAGAATATAAGAATTTAATTTTTTAATTAAACAACATGTTTTTAATGCGCTTAATCTATGATATACTACACGTTTATACGTTAAACGTGTAGATGTTTACATTGTAGATTTCTTAAAGTCAATAAAACAATAAATAACACCCATTACATTAAACTATCTCAATAATTAACCCCCAAAAAATTGTTTGCGCTTGGCGCAATTACACTTCGCTCGCTCGTGGGGGTCCGAGGGTTTCATTATTACCTTTCCGGAAATTTCAAAATGGTCTGTTACGTTGCCTGATAACTAATATGCCTTAACTTATAACTAAAATCATATATGGAATTAATGTTATAATTAATAGCTACAAGATGCCCTATCATATTTTCCTATTACGTATAATGAATTGCTTGAACTACATGGATTACAAATTTCAGATTTATTTTAAATTTTTAAAGTTACTAAAAAGATACATACATCTAAACCCAACGTATTTATGCATAAACACACAAAACATTAACTTTAATAATGAAAGAATATCAACATAATATCCTTATTACAATAAAAATAGTCCGGAATATAAAAATAACTTCATAACAAGAAAGTATATAATATGCTATTTATTTAATACAAATCTACGCAATTTATTCGAGTGCGGGTCAAGAATGTTTGCAATAAACTGTGGTAACCTCTTATGTGAAGGCGTTACCTGTAAATCTTCCGTATTCATAAGTACACACACCTACAGTTCGGAACATTCCTTCCTTTAGACACACTTACTAGATTATAGATCACGCGCCTGTCAAAGTGTAATTTCAGTTTTGGTAAACAGAATCTCTAGAAGAGAGGATATAATATAAACGGTTTCCATGCAAAACTGTATTTTTGAACCTTGTTACTGTAATATTGTACTTCAATTTCTCAAAATACAATTGATGTGATTCTCGTAACATAGTGTTAAAATGAATAAGATATAGGGAGCCCAAAAGCTACTCAAATTATGAAAAATAATAATTAATACAAAATAAGCCTTATATTTCATTACTTGATTGGAAATGTAATTTTTTTCACTCTAAATGTGTTTCACCTATGAATAGATTGTTTTACAGCAAAATATAAAATTTATCTTTTATTAATTATTATTATTTTTCAAAATTTGAGTAGCATTTGGGCTCCGTATATCTTATTCATTTCGAAATACAATTTAAATACAAAAAATACCACCATGAAATTTGTTAACCCTTTTTTAAAACAGGAATTGAAGTTCAAAATTTTATTTAAATTATAAATTTCTCATTTGGAAAATTTCTTCTCTTTTAGCATCTCATTGGTTAACTTACTGTGTTCTCTGATTGGATGATAGTTACCTACATAGCACAATTACGCCTCTCACTATTGCGTAACATAATAATACAGTGGATTGGAAATTAAATATTTTTCTTAATTATTTTCAAATGTCCAATAGAATTTATCACGAGGAGGATTTTGATACTATATAATATTTATGTATAAAACAAGTAGGTAATATCATGTGATCTATTTAAGCTATGTGCACTCAAACTCTCTTTACAGAACTCTTGCCATAAAGTAAGGCTATTTTATACTTCTAAATACTACTATTTTGAAGTAGTATAATAACAGAAAATATATATAATGCAGTATGTTTCTTACACAATGAAGTTATTTTATATTTCTTTCAACTTTATTCTAAATATTTTTAATTATAGCACTAAATACTACTCTAAGATTATTTATAACCGTTTTTGATAATTTGCTCAAAAACAATAATACTTTCTATGAACGATATTTTACAACGCATCAATTAATATAAAATGGCATAAAACTGGAAACTCTGTTGTATTTACGGTATATTTCATAGTGTTTCATGTGGCTTACATATAAATTGAGTTATAAATTAATTTAGCGAATTGTAAACTAAAATGCAGAATTTTAGTAATTTAGTAGTAAGAACGTTTTCTATGATGTTCTTTAAATATTACAAAGCTATTTATGTATGTTTATTATATTAAATTCATCAGAACTGTAATAGAAAAAATATTTGTCAGCGTAGCACTTGCTCGTAGTTTATTTGTTAGGTTATTTTGCTGTCATCTACATGTTGTATGTGTATGTTGCACATATTTAATAAATTGTTAATGATGAATGGGGTTCTGATTAACTTCAGAATTTAAGTAGATATAATCTGTAACTAATGCACCAGAATTAATACTACAATATAATATGTAATTTACTTAGTGGGAGTTTGCTATATTTTCAAGCCAATGTGTGTCATTTTTATTTGGTTGCATTTTTGTGTTTACTTTTCTACATGATGTGGTGTGCTATATCATATTCTATATCAGATTCTTAGGGAAACATAATATTATCATGTCCGTTTATCTGAGTATCTTATTTACATTCACATAAACCTGTGATTTTAGTCTAAAACTTGATCCCTAGGATTATAACATAACGTCATCTATGTGTGTTCTTTTAGTAGTAATATAACTGATGCTACATCTTGCATACAAGCTGTATGTGTGTGTGAGTGTGTGTAGTTATATATCAAGCTATCCATCTTATTCCTCTTCTGTAGTGATTATTATTATTGGAGGGTAATCTTTACTCTTGAAGAATGAAAGAGGGGAAGATAGAATAACAGTTATCATGTGTTCGTGGTCAAATCTCACTTGAATATTCCTATTTTTTCCCACAAATCATTTGTCTTCAGTACATATTCATAGAGGTACATCATCCATTAGTTGCAGGAAGGAATTTTTTTCTCTTCCCTTTGTATACAAACTATAAACGTTGGCCATGCGTGTTTTAAGTCTGTAGAAAGTTTTATATCTTATTCTCTGCCCTAAATGGAGGTGGAGTCAGTTTCCAAGAATTTCTCTTCACAATTAGAGGTTGGGAGCTGGGAGATTAACTGAATTAACTTCGACTGAATCGAGCTATGGGTATTAATAAAGATTGACCATACGACAGGAAACATTCAATTCGAATAACTTTTGACATCTGTGACGTGCAAATATATATGTAATAGTTTTATGATGCAGTATAAAGTAGAATGGGAGCTCAAGAGAACGTAATATTTAAATGAGGTATTTCAGAAGTATGTTTCTTCCCTAAACTTCCATTAAGCAAGACAAGTATAAAGAAAAAGTATAATGTCTTGTTTGATGCTAATTTACTGATATACTGTCAACGTTTTTGCTGATATACTAAAAAATATTTCACTTTAGATTTAGGAATTCATAAAAAAGCTAAGTTTTGAGTTTCTATTTAATAAATTTCACACTTTCCATCAATGTTTGAAATTCTTATATTTAACTTCAAAGAAGACTATATTTGTTTACTCTTTTATCTTCATTATACTGTGTGTTTCGAAATTCTTTTTGTCTATCAAATTCACATATTACAAAATAAATATTATGTACATATACAAAAATATAAACCCCTTTATTATCTATGTATATACATATGTGTATTGTATATAGCTAAATATATTCTGTAGACGCTTTTTATGGTTTTATTTCTATTATTAAACTATAGAAAACATGCTAAGTTTAACTACTATATATTGCTTATGGGATAAAGTTACATTTTATATTAGTGCAGTTTATTAGGTATTGACCCTTCATTATTTAATGCATAACATTTTACCTACTTAAATAGAAAAAAAGTAAAACTATATATTTTTACTTTTATTAATTATAGAACCTGTAATATTCGTTGTATTCAATTTGGTTAAATGATTGTAATCTTAAGAAGTAATTATAATATTCTGACTTTTTGTGTATACTCATAATTTATGTTATTTATGGTTTACAACTTTCAGGAGACTATATTGGTGTATTCTATCACTTTGTAGCTTTTTCTTGTATTATTAGTTGTTATGCTATATCAAATTTACTCAGTGGTGCCAAACGTTCGAAATGTGTGAATACTTTCATTCCTTCACTATAGTATTATACGTTATTATACCGGAGTCGCTGCCTATATATATTACATATATTTCAGGGGATTAACTTGCGATAAGCAGCATGCAACATAACAAGCCGATTGTATTAGTTTAGGATGTATAATAACATATTTTGGTGGTACGCACACCCATGCGTGTTGACGTCGTTTGCACGTGTGTATGCATTCTGGTTTGTAAGTGAGAAAGGGAGACTTTGTTAGTGACATACGCTTTTACAAAAATGTACATTTGTGTGTGTATAATATTCATGAGACGTATAGGATGGAGGGGCGATACGCAGAAAGGATGCAAAAGTAGCGTGAATGAAAGTCACGATTTCGAGATGTCGTAGGGGTCCGTTTCTAGGTACATATTGATAATAATATGATGTAGCCATACATATACACGCATATAATACTTGTTAGAAAGAGGAGTTGAACTTATAGCATGCAGAGTTTAGTCGAGTGCAATTGGGTACTTGCTATGTCTGTGATATATCGAACGGTAGCAACTGTTTTGTACATTAAAATTAGGGTAAAATTATACCTATCGTGTAAGGGAATGTACAAAATTATAGATTTGTAATGAAAGTTGTTATTTCAATGATTTTTCGAAGCATTACATTTAAACGAAAAATAAAAAAATTCAAAAAGTTATTTGTTCATAACAAAAGTAAATATCATTAGTGGTAAAAATCATTTCCTTGATGTAAACCATTCTTTAATTTTTTAGTTATAAGCATTAATACATTTAAATGTAATTGAATGTATATAGTAATAATAATATTATTTTTTTATCTAGGTTAGCTCTTGATATTTAAATATTTGTATTATTTTATTATGATTCATCATAAATATTATCACATTATCTGAGAATACGTTATGCTTAAAATTATTGATTAAAACTGGAAAACGCAAATGGGATATAGGATATTAATTGGATTACATCAGACTTTACACATATATTTACTTAATATGCGTGTTAAAATCATTCTTATAATAATTTCATAAAACACACCAACATTAAATTTAGTTTACTCATATATAAATATTAATTTTTACATTGACAACTTTAGTAATAATATTTATTGCAATCTTTGGTATTTCTTAACATTTTAAATTACGTTTCTGACTATTAAATTACTTTTTATTTGAATAGCACGGTCACACAAATTCTATAACCTCGATTGAATTATACCTTTTCTCCATCCAGGAAAGCCCCCTGAAGGCGGTACAGATGCTCTGGGTGAACCTGATCATGGACACATTAGCCTCATTGGCTCTGGCAACAGAGCTGCCTTCAGAAGAATTGCTGGAACGAGCACCCTACGGCCGGACAACACCCCTCATCAGCCGGGAGATGATGAAAAATATCGTGGGACACGCAATTTACCAGCTGGTTGTCGTCTTCGGCTTGCTCTTTGCTGGTGGGTTATTTCTTAATATATATATATATACGTGCAAATTCGCAAAGAATGTAAAAGACGTTCAAATACGTCAATGAGCTTTAAATGAATGTTAACGGACGCAAATGAACGTAAATGTAAAAAGGCTAAATAGACTAAGTTTATACTTGGAGACAATAGTTCATTTAAATGCTTATTTCGTATTCACAAAGCTGTGTAGATATTACGTTAGTGTAAGCAATTTTCCTAGATACTTTAGCTAGCTTTCCTGTATGATTATAATATCAAATAAAACAGAATATGTAAAACATATATGTAACTCAAGGAAAATCATCTATGTAGAATAGTTACTGACAGTTATTTTGGATATGAAGTATCATTTTATGAACAATTTTCAATTTATCATAACTAATTATTAATTTTATATAGATACTAAATTCTTTAAAGGGTTTTTCAGTTTACTCTTTTGTGTATTTTTCAACTGAATATATATTTTATTCTCTTTTATATAGAATTTAATTTAAAGGAAAAGATATTTCTGTAACAATTAACCTCTTCAATTATTAAGCCTCTTCATTTATTTATTTTATTTTTTAAACTTAAAAATAACCAAGTTACATTTTAGTAGTTATATTTTTTCTAAAGGTTGCAATGAGGCGCTTTTATAGAAAGAAAAAAGCCGAAATGAAACTAAATTCTTAATAATTCTTTGTGTGTTTGTTTTGTCAGAAAAGTATTTTTCTACATTTTTCTTTCATTATCTGTAAACTGATAACTCTTTATATTTTCTTTCCATATATTATTTGTAATATAATATTATGCAATGTATAAGAATTTACTTGTTTAAAAAGTGCTTGAAGCAGGGCAACCTATATTTGAAATTTCTGCGTCAAACTCTTTTTAACTTAAAAAATAAGTAATCACTAGATTTGTATTAGGAGTTATATTATTATTCTCTCATTATACTATTATTACACTCATTATATTATGAGTTTCTTAATTTGTATTTACACTGCACAGTATATAAACCCAAGGAAATAGTAAGAGGTTAACAAAGAAAAGCATTTTAAGTCGAATGGCATCAACTGTCTCACATCTTATCCTAGTTTAAAAGGAAAAACATTGCAATGTACATTAAAGTCTTACCTTAACTTCATTAAACCTACCTTTCGGGGGTAAATTTTATTTTCCAACATGTCTTTCCATTTCAATTAGAATTCCTTTTTATTATTAAATGAAAGAAACATTCATTTTGTTATATTTATGAAATATAATATTTCTGTATAAAATGTCCTTTCATTTTTGAGTTAAACAGTCTGTTTCTAACTATTTAGGTTTTTCTATGAAAATATTTGTAGTATCGTATAATAAAGATTAATATGCATTGAAAGCATTTTTATGTACTTAAATGAACATTTTTTCAAAATAAATTGTATCTAAATTAGAAAGTCATTCTTTTATGCTTATAATTTGCTTTTTAATATGTTTAAATTAGCAAATCTAATTGAGTTTTTTAATAAATGGAATTTATATAAACTACTGATAAAAATAGTGAATTCAGCTAGTTTTATTATTTTTAATAACTTATACAAGACCATTTTACCTTTTTAACTGATTTTCTGACTTAACTGTATATCTTAGGATAGTGACACCTTTTTAACGTAAATTGAGTGTTACATAAGTTATTATACGTATGAAGTGTCATTTCACCTAAGCTTAAATGCAGTAAAGTATTTACATGTGAAGCAGGTATACTATTTTTGAGGTTAAGATTTAAATAATAATGATAC
The DNA here is from genome assembly GCA_036023295.1 of Invenusta paracnida. Lineage (NCBI taxonomy): Eukaryota > Metazoa > Platyhelminthes > Proseriata > Coelogynoporidae > Invenusta > Invenusta paracnida. Next base: position 17,227 of record JAYRBW010077251.1, on the reverse strand, counting down.
AAGTTTTAGTGTCAAATTATGATACATCTTATTTTTATTCTTATCTGAAGTAAATTTATACATAGCAATTGTTAAAGCAAAATAATCTGGATTTCTAACCATGCACACAAAGAAAAGATTTTCTGTTAGTATCTGTGAAGAATACACAAGAAAAGCTGACGCAGAAAAGATAAGGCATGTACAATCAGTAATTTTAAAGTTTATTTTTTATTTATTTCCTTTATATGAACAGTAATATGTATTCAGCGTTATTCGTTATCACTTGTAAAAAACATTCTATACAGACGTCTTATGGAATTTGTTTTACAGCACTCAACAATTTATTATGTCGAATGAATTATTAATATTACTTTATTCCATACATTTATGTACAAACTTTTGTGCTCGTAAATTTTTTAATATTTATATTTGTCAATATTATGTTCTCTGGAATTTTAATTAATAGCTTAAATATAAGTTTAAATTGAAATATTTCTTTTTGAAATACATTAATTAATATTTAAATTATAAATTGATTCACAATTTTACTTATTTTGAGTTCTTTATTTTATTGCAATGTTTAAATTAAAAATCAAACCTTACTAAAACTGTCCCAGATAATGTATACGCTTATGAGACTAGCTTTAAGATATCCACTGTCTTTTAGAATTATTTTGTTCACCTTATATTATACAATTTTTTTCGTAAAAGGGGGTTTGTCCGTTTTTTAGTGGATTGGCTTTTAACTATTTATCAATAACTTTCATTTTCATGTTTATTTTTATAAACTAATACACCACCAAAATGGGGTCTATTTTCCCGAAATATATTTAATACTGATACTTTATCATAATATGTTGTATTTTTTGTTGTGAACTTCTAAAATAGCGTATTTTATTTTTTAAATATATGTGAAATATTGACATAGTTAATGTGAAACATTAGTTTTTTAAACAGCTTAATCTTTTTTTAGTTTACGGTAAGTTTGGTTATTTTTTTAAATTCTATTTATGAAGAAATTTATTGATTAGCCAATTTATAGTTAAAACTATAAATTTGTAGCCGTACTATAGTACGGTTATTACAATGCATACCTTAAAGCTATTTCTGATGAAATTGAAAATATTTTAATACATTTGTCATTATTGTCTTTTAAAATCATTTTATTTTAATAAGTTTAAATAAATATCAGTATTAAGTTTTTTTTAAATCATTTTGTGACTAATTATCGATATCCTGGTAATTATAATTTATGAATTATGTTTGAATTTATTTTACAGGTAATATTTTTTTTTATGTTACCGCTTTCAATTACAATGTAATTAAGTATTTAACTAAATAGGAAACAATCTTGAGTCAAATTTCTCATGATTATTCCATATTTAATGTAAAGAACTATTTTTTAAAATCTTTCAGTTCATGAATAATATCAAAAATTTATTTTCCTCTTTTTATTGCATTCTCTACCTTTTCATCAATTTCTAGGTGAGAAACTGTTGGATGTGGACAGTGGCCGGAGCCTTAAGGAGCGGGGTATTAACCGACCCTCCGAGCATTTCACCGTCATCTTCACAACATTCGTCATGATGACCCTCTTCAATGAGTTCAATGCGCGGAAGATTCATGGACAGCGGAACATCTTCGGTGGACTGCGACGCAGTATCATCTTCGTGCTCATCTGGATCGCCACTTTCGCTTCGCAAATCGTCATCACCCAGTGGGGCGGCTATGCTTTTAGTACCACAGCACTGCAGATCGATCATTGGATGTGGGCCATCTTTTTCGGATTTGGCGAGCTGGTTTGGGGACAGGTGAACTTTCTTTAGATTTTTTCTTTTCTTTAATCTTTCTCCTTTCATTGCATTTCCTCTTTTCTTTCTTCATATTTTTATTCCCTTCTATCCCCTTCTTTTGTATTCTATTTTTCTTTGCTTTTGTTTATTTTTCCGTTATTACCTTTTTCTCACACCTCCTTTCAACACTGAAAATATTACTCAAAATTACCTTTACAGATATAAAGAATCTTCATGGTACAATGTAGTATATAATTTTGCTTTTATGTTAATGTAATGGACTGAATCAATGCAATTCCTACAAATATATTAATTTCCTTAATTAATAACCTGCTAGTCATTATTCGTCATCACTCTTCCATAATTATTATGATAAGTTTATCCATTAGATACATTCTATTTAAAAACTGTATTACGAGGTAAGTAGATTTATTTTTTAAAGTATATTGATTTTAGCAGTTTTTGAAAACTGAAATATTTTTACTCAGTAATTTTTTTTTCATTTTTTTTCATACCACAGTTTTTGTTACTTAATACTTCAGTAATACATGCTTGCTTACATATGTAGAATTGGGACATGCCGAGTATATTATCCATATGATAAAATATACCATAATTAGTTGTGTCATTCTTCCTTTCCGCACGATAAGGGATAATTAGCTTTCCTCTACAAACTATATATATATATGCATGCACGTATAATAATTATTCAGAACTTGTTGTCGTAATTTGGTACGAATGAATCATATTTAATTCCAATGTTGTATTTTAAGCTTTGAAACTTTGTGGCTTGTCATTGCAACATGAAAGTAATTAATGAATGACATTAGGTATATACTGAAATAGTTAATAATGTTTAAGAATAGTAACAGATGTATGTGCCATTTACTTTAGCTGTTAGAATTTGCATGGTATATAGCTGTTTTAATAACTGCATTAAATTAAATAAAGGACACATTTTACTGGGAGTCACAATTCATGATAAATTAAAATGAATTGCTTAATGGAAGATATTTTAACAAAGAGAGTAGAAAGGACAGCCTATTTTTGGCCATTTTCTAATCAATCAACCAGGCAGCCCTTAAAAATTGGTTGTATTCGGTGGTTTAGAATGAGCTAGAAACGAATAGTTTGGCGTTGTATGTTATGTGACCCAAGTTTGTTTCAATGGAGATGGGTCTTCTGGTTGGAAGGACTGAGCGAGGATGATGAGTGATCTAGTAGTTGGTTACTTAGTACCATCTTGGCTAATATTTTCTCACTATCTCGTATTGCGTTATGTCGTATATGTGAGGGAAGAGGAGAAATTAGGATCGTTTTCTTCACCGCCGTCACCGCCGACGCTACCGCCGGTTTTAGCTCGTTGTCAAGCGGCTTTTTATTCATCGTGAATGTAGCACAGGGAGAAAATAATCAATAACCCACGCCACGGGTTGACAGCAGAGTCATGTGTGATTCACAGAATAGTGATCATGTGTGCGTGCTACTGTGTGTTCGGTTGCAGCTTGCTGCAGCAATGATTAATGGTATGACTGGAGGGGGAGCTTCAATCAAATAATTTTGTTTTCATGTTTTACTATTGATCATTCCGGAGAGATAAATACTCTTCTTTCGAGGTCGATTTGCGTTCCTTCCTTCTCTCCTTTCTAAAAGTCAAACCAAGATTCCTCCACCCCCTCCCCCTCTTCTCTTCTCTTCATTTACTTTTATTAACCAAGGATCTATGTAACCTTTTAAAAGCATACCCCTATTTTTGTGTTCCTTGATAGTTCTACTTTTAATTGAAAAAACTCATATTAATATAGTATCGTCAGATTTCTTCCTTTTTCCTCTCTAACTAACTGTTGCTATTCTCTAGAAGTTACTGTGATTATCTTGTGTGCTGAATAATTTTTTAGCATTTATATGAGAAGAAGAAGAAGAAGAATTTCATTGCATAAGTTTATAGATTCTATCAATTTCGAAAGAGGTGATTTTTATGTTATTCAGGTTTACTGAATTTTTTAGATATATAAAATTGAGGAATATGTGTGCCTAAGAAAACACCAATTCCTGTATAATCATCCGTAAAATATTCATGTTGAAATGATCGTTTCTATTATTGGTATCCTACTTTTTATCATTATAAGAAATGTTTTACTGAAACCGCTTTTTCTTAGTTGGATTTCAATTGTGCTATATGATAATATTAGATCGACTAGATTAGTTTGACAATAAAAAAAAAGAAACATGACATTGTGATAATATTCATCTTTCAAAAATGATATCGTTGTATTTTAATCTTAAATTAAATAATATATATTTTTTAAACTTATTATAATAAACTACTTAATGTCTGTAAGGTTAAATCTTATGTATTAATTTTAATGAATCTAAAACTGAATAAAAAATACATTGTAAATGTAACGTATAAAGGGAAATAAAAATGTGTTATAATATGTAATCGGTAGAAACAACATTAAAATAACAAAAATATTACATTAGTTGAAATCAAGAAAACATATTTGTTATATATTAAATTTCGACTGCTTTCACTGTCTTATGTTATCCAGAATTTATAATGTTATATTGATAATATACTATTGTATATTCATTCCCTTTTCACTGAAATCAATATTATATTATAATAGCATTTCAAGAAAATATATCGCATTTCTGATATTTTATTTCCAACTTATTTCTGTAATATTATTTATTGTCAATTGCGCTCTTTCTAGTTGGTGATCTCGGTTCCAAGCTCGGTGATTCCAGAATACTTTTTCCGAGTGAAGAAACGGGAGGCGGCAGACGAAGATCTCGATCGATCCACGGATTCGGATGGATCCGACGAATTGGATGATGATCTGGGCAAGAAGGGCCAGATCCTCTGGATCAGAGGTCTTTCCAGACTTGAAACACAGGTAAGCAGTGTTTCTTCTACTTCTTATCTTGAGCTTCCCTACTTTGTTGCCCTTTCCTCTTCCATTTACTACATGTACGCGTATTTTGGTATTTTTATTTCTAATACATTGAAATATACGTTTTTGTCGCGAAATTTCCATAAATAATCACATGAGCAGCGTTAATTTGTTGATACGCTTTATTTTCGCCGCTTTGCTGAGCTGTTTTTGTTTTTAATTAAAAAGCTGTGATTAAGCCCTATATTTATTTAATAATATGTATTCTGTATTATATAAACGGTTATCTAAACATGTCTAAATTTTCACTTTGAACCAGAATATATCACTTACAATATTTTTGTTTATTATAGGTTGGTAAAAATAAGGTCTTGCGTAATATATCCAAGGTCAGAAGGCATGTATTGTAATAAATTGCATCTCATAAGACATTCTAAGAAAACCTATTATTGTCATATGAAAAAATGTGGTTTTCAAAGAATTTTTTAAGACAGAAAGAGATGTTTCATCAGTTATCGGTGATATTCGTTAGCAGAATTCAAATTGCGTGGGTTGTCCAGTCGCTTTTTAATTAATGATTGATTCCTGGGGAAAAAATCATCGATCATGATGCTGATTTATTTCTGTTACTCCGACTCAAATTGATTTCTCAACCTTGTGTTGAATTATAAAGAATAAAGTACCCAGCGGAAATGCCAAATTGTTAGTCTGATTGAGTTTGAAAAACTTTCATTTTATATCTCATTTCCAACTTTATTTCATAATTTAAATAACTAGAATTTACTTCTTGTTTTTTTTTCACTTATAATGAAAGAAAACACTTTATTGCAAAAGATTTCAGTGTACAATATTTCAACATAATTGAGGCTTCTGATTTGTCCTATATTGTATCACAGTTTCTTTTCACCTTTCTTTCACGATTCCAAAATAGTCTATAAAAACACCAGATTCTTCTGTCACCTATCCTATCATTAGTTATACATATTTATTTGCGCTCGGAAGAAAACAATTTTAAGTTTTAGACGAAAGTTCCTAAGCTGAAAAATTGTCATTAATTTAAAACAACTCTATTTTGATAATTATAACTCCGATATCGCACAAGAAAAAAATTCTACTGCTTGTTAACTTAAGATAACGCATTGCTTATACCTACTATGTTTATTCCTATGCATACACATATATATATATAGTCAGTTATTTAGCTTCTTACGTTGTGTTCGATAAATACGAGGTTCCTTATCTATTTATTTATCCCATCTGTCTATTTCAACTCCCCATAGCTATTCAAAATTTAATTTGACACACTTAACGAAAAAACAAATTGTTGGCATTTTTATTTATTATTATGTATTAAAAGTGCTTTTCACACTTATGGTAGCATTAAATGTCTTTATAATATTTTGATTTGTATTTTAACGTCTAAAACCCTATTATATATTGTATTAAATATATTATCAACTCTACTTATTTATTTCGTAACTATTTTATATTATATAAACTGGTTTTAGACATTTTAGGAGTCTTATTTTTAATGTGTATCATACAACATATTTTTATTTATTTTCTATATGTTATTATAAATTACTTCGTTATTACATAATTTGATTTCACATTGTAAAGTATTTTAACTTTAATGGGTTGTTTAGTTCTTATTCTTATAAATTCACAGAATTTCACAAATAAAGAAAATAGTAATTATTCTACTACTTGCGAAGTAGTGTAGATGCATGAACGCTTTAATATTTAAAAGTTCAATAAGTATGCTCGCGCCAACACAGCTGTGTGGTATCCTATTCTCCTGTCCAGTGTTTATCTGTACTACGTATCAACTGTACGTTTATCTGTTCACCCATTACCTATCCTCCTATTCATCCATGCTCGCCAATGCTCTCTTCCCTTCAGATGCAAGCCGTAAGTGTCCGTTAAAAACGTCCGTACCCCCTTCAATGTACCCAAATTTTGTGTTTGTATGCTTTGTGGTTCAGGCGTGTCTTGGCTATAATAACTCGTTACGTGCCTTGCTTATAACCAACCTTGTTTTAGTTCGAACAATATGTTTTTTAATTATTAATCTTTACTTAAATACTTGTATATAATACACTATACCTACTCACTTTTTCAGTCATAATATTATTAATGTTTTATTATATAACTATATTTTTTCTTGTTTGTTAATTTCCTTCGTTAATAAGACCGACTAACTTGTGTTTACTGGATCTAGTATAGTTAACTGCATTTCTAGTTTAAGGAATGTATTCTATTATGATCTTCTATACATCAAGCTGTTCCTGTCTTGTTGGTTTTCTTTATTTTCATTTTTTATGTTTGTTAGTGTGCGTGCGTGCGTGCGTGCTGTATTTTAAACTGTGTTATGCACTTCTGCCTAGAACTAAACGATAACTCTATGCTCATATTTTTTAGTATAGTAAGATACATATAACTACATACTAGGGATGTTTTTTTCTATTTAACTATATGTCACTTTCTCAACAGAATTAGCATATTTTAATTGACGTTTTCTGCAATAATAACACTAAGGTGGATCAACACCGTTTTATCAGCCTAAAATGTTGTGTCCCTTCTTCATATAGTACTTTTATGGCTACTACTTTGTATATTTTATTACAATCGTTATTTTGGTTTTGTTTTTGTATCAAAATAAAGAGATTGCATATTAATTTGATTTATAAGTAAATAAGTATGTTCTTTGATTTTGGTGATTAGTTTATGTTATCTAAATATGAATAGATATCAACAATTTTCCAAATTAAAAAACAGAATTACAAAGATAACTTTGACTATTGAACATTCAATTTTATACTACTGTTTAACATAATCCATAATTTGTTTAATATTTTTCGTAATAATACGTTTCAATATTATATGATGAAAGACAAGTGTAAATAATATATACTTTTATTGTATATTAGTAGCTTTAACGTAGGTAGTTATGCATAGTATTATAATACAGTACCACTTGTAAATGTGTAGTTAGATTTAATATATTAGCTAGATTTAAATGAAGTTTCAAATTATGAAGTTATATTTTATAAATAACATTGTATGAGCAAATATAACTTGTTAGAATGATATTATAAATACAATTTATATTACTTTTTACTGTAAACACTCTTTTTTTTCTTTTCTTTTTAAATTTTGATAAGACATATTTGTTCAAATTTACTTGAAAATTATACGTTAAATTATTGTTTTCACTTTCCTTTGCGTATTAATACTTTTACTTATATGCTTATTTACATAATATTTACAAATTGGAAAGGGAATCGCTTATTCTTAGTAATATTTCTTCAAACGCGTCAACTTACCTTCAGCTTATTTTTACGTGAACTGTATTTACAAATATATTTTTTAAGAAGACACTTTTCAAGATTTTATCAAGAAAATATTTTCCATATAGTATTTTATATAATTTCTTTGTGCATTTTCCCCTTAAAATCATTACTAGTAAAGTTATACACAACTGCTACCTACTACTTACTATAACAGTAATACATTGTATAAAATCATATATGTATATTTTGTTAATCCTAACTTAGTTTCTTCAACTATGTATTACAGGTCTTGTCTTAAAGTATTAATCTAATAACTAATGTTGTCTTTCTTTCTCTCTCTTTTCTCCTCCCCCTCCCCTCTCCTCCTACCAACATAACACCTTGGTGACCATAAATTATTATATTGTCCTCGTATCCGGTGTATTTATCTATGTATATATGTATGTACGTGTGCAATGTTCGCCACAATTTGACTGGTGCCTTGATCTCATTCTCTCTCTTTTGACCTACACATTTCCACTACCAACTACACCATAATCAACAAACCAATAATTTTGCTTTGACCGTTATATACCATTCCCTCATCGATATATGCGCACGTTTCTAATGTCATTCACCATCCACTCTCTTTCGTTTCGTTATTTTCATCGTGGTCATGTTGCTTTCTTGTGATTTGGTTTTAATTGGTGGCTCTTCTCTGATGACGTCACTCAACTCTGATTGGCGGTACACTACAGCTTCGGGTAGTTCGCGCCTTTCGTAGCGTCCTTGAGGACCTGGAGGAACGCCAGGCGGTAGCACTGACCAGTCAAAACCCCCAGTTACGGGAAAAGATGCGTCAGTTGACGGCAATGCGCGGTTCCCACTCGGAGGATCTGACAATCGGTGCTACCACCTCGTCTGACGGTGGTAGCACAATGGCGGCTGACAGGCGACATGGAGGAGGCACGAGGCCACCCGCTGTGGGGAAGAGTATGTCTCTGGAGTCTTCGGGAGCTCTGGCCCAGCGACCGCCTCTTTTCCATCAGCCCTCGCCGCTCACCTCGCTAAAGGATTCCATACCCGAGGATATCTAATCCGCACTCATCGATATCGATATATTATTTAACTGAATAATCTATTAATTTCCGCGCCGCCCACTTTTTCTCCTGCGTTTCTCCTGATCTGATGCGATGCACGTGTGAACACTTTTTCGTAGTCAGTTATTTATTTATTTATTTTGGCGTTTCCTCCTCTTCTTTCTATCGATATAACATATTATCTTAAAATTAACTGGTTTAATTACTACAACATTGTGTGCGCCTCTTGATATAGTCAGTGTCTGCTGTCTCCTATCTATTTATTACGTTTTCACTGAATTCTCGGATTTCAAGACTACTGCTATCGGTCACCAAAATATTATTTTCTAATCGTCATCGTTGTGGTATTCGTCTCTCGGGAAATTTAGTTATTATTACCTCCATCCAATACTTCCTCCTAAAAGCAGGTTTGATTTACGCAAGTGCTTTCGTTTCTTATTATTCGTATGCATCCTATCGCACCTATCTCACTAGCTCTTGTTCTATTCGTTTCTTGAGTAGTGTGTCTTATTTACCTTTCATCATAGAAGAAATGAGTTTTTCAATATTAATTAAATTGGATTTCAAAAATTCTACATGGAAAATGTTCATTCTTATTTTTAAAATATTAATTTGATATGTCAAAATTATTTTAGAAATGTCTAATCATGCATTTAAATCTTATCCGTGAATTCAGAGTACACCATTAATAAATACAGTCCTTTAATACACAATACCACCTGCAAAACGTATCCATCTAACCATTCAATCATATTTCCACATTCAGATTAACTATCCTACAGTATCCCTCTTCTCCTCTGTCAGTTTGTCCTTCATTATCTTGTCCTAACACCCCTTCACACCGTTTTAAAAGTAACCTTTAAAAGTAACCTCTCTGCCTATTATTTATCTCTGTTTTGTCCAACGCACCAAAAGTCCAGTCCATTTCACTCCGTATTCTCTCGTTCTTATTTACTTGATCGATACTTTTTCGGTGTAGCTAAAATAGCTATCGTATATATTTTGTATTAATACTCATTAGCAGTATACACTGTTTTATGGTGACCGAGAGATAAAGCAACTTAAAAGGGTATATTTCTTATTTAATCTGGCTATATTTCTGAAAGTACTCTGAATTAATCATACTTAATTTTTAAAAATTGAATATAATTTTGTCGATCCTATTGATTTGTGCTAAGCATATCTTTCTGTCATCATTTCCTATAGAACTATCGGAATCTTTTTACCGGGATTACATTTTATTGTTTTGCTACACATGTACATACATATATATATATATGAATTCCGGATTGATCACATTTTCTAAGCGCATTAACGCAAATATGGCCTTTAACTTTTATTATCTAAACCAACTTTCAAATTGACCTAGTTTAGGTTGAATCCGGACTTCAATATATTTTTAATATAATGGCTATCAGTAGAAATTGTAGCAGTCTATTTCATGCTGAGCTTGCGTATTGTCAATACTTCAATATATACATACAACTACAATATATATTGTGCATGATTATTCCTGCACTAAATGTTAAGAAGAAAACCATTTCACATTAATATCATTTATTAACACTAAATATAAAATTGGAAATATTTAATATATTAACGTAGTTTTTTGCTGGTTTACTACATAAGTATATTTTATGAACAATCAGTTTAACTTTTACCAACACAGGTAATATAGTACACATATATTATTAGTTATGATTAACTATTAGTTTTGGATTGCTAAAGGCAAACCAGCTAAACATGAATACATATATTTTGCAGTAGAGTGGTGTTTAACAAAAAGTATTTATAGGAATTAGATTTAACTGCATATTTTTATTTTATTTTATTTTATTATATTTAGAATAATATGCTTTTATGCGGAATCCACACACTTAGGTGGCAATAATTTATTGTATCATTAAATAACCAATACATGATTAAATACTTTTAGCGTTTTCTGTAGTCATTGTTATTATTTTCAACAAATCGTTCAGCATGATTATTGAACATTTTTATTTTTAGTACAAAAAAGGCTTACTTTAATTTGTGTAGTACTTTAAGCACACTAGCCTAAATAGCTATTTTTAAGTCACTTGTTATACAATGAGATTGAATTAGATAATTAATAGTGTAGTTTAGTTTCTAATTCTTATTTATTGCCATAACATCGATAGATAAGTTGTATTTATGTTTTAATTGATTTTACTGTATATATGAAAATGTCATTTTTCAATTTGAATAAGATTAATAATATTTATATCTTTCCTTTTTAATAATTTTATTAATAACCACAAAAATTGTAGTCTGTTACTGAAACTACCGTAATTATTTTAGCTTCATTGCCAAATTTATATATTTCATTATAAATAAATTCGAGAATATTGAATAGTTGTGTGTCAGTAAAAATAAAGCTAGGATTTTTGTAAGTAAAAAAACGACAGGTATTTTTTAGGTTCAATAGCATCAGCTTGCTTTAAATTTAGGATAGCATGAAATGATTAGAGCTATATTAATTGGTATATATGTATGTACTATACATAACTTTTAATACAAAAATTGATCGTATTTTATTTTTGAGATGCAAAATTTCTTAATTAGATTATCTAGCTTCGTGTACTTATTTCCAAATCATCTTTTCTATAACTGTCTAACTTGTGTTCCCTTGCCTTTTTTCTCTTGGATTTTTTCTAACAGATGAAAGTAGTGAACGCCTTTCGTATGGGCATGAACCCAGTTCTTGTGGGGATGAACAACCCGAACCGATTCAGGAAGACGTCGTCCTTCGAGTTTGCAGACGCTGACGATGTTCCTGCTGTTTAGCCCTGTTCAAGTCTGTCCTGTTGGACTATGACGGACTAATAGACAAGCAACGATAGACGCAGATGCCTCTGACTGACTTTCTAGCAGCAAATTCATTGGGTTCTATCTATCCATCGATATATACATATATATAATAATTAAGAAATGTTGCATACATAAAAACCAACACATGATATATACATATTAACCCATGTATTTGGTAGACATTATATATTTCTATATACAAATTATACATACTATTCTACCTTTCTCTTCTATCTGTCTTGTTCTTAAACAACTCTTTTTGTATATTATTGACAAAATTAAACCTTGAACCGAACTACACTATGTTACGCAATGTTACGTAACACAGTCGTCGAACAATCTTGTTTACCTGCATCTTACATCCTGAGTTTATTCTTTCTAGATTCCCTTTTGAATTCCTTCCTCGCCTGTCCTCCTATGATGCTTCATAAATTTGGTTGGATCTTTTCTGTAACTACCATTTCCTCATGAGCAAACAACAGTTTATATGCACTACATATTAATATTATGAAATGCACCAATCTTTACCTATTTAACAATAAATACCAATCCAATTTACCTTGCCAGTTATGTCTAACCCAATTATGAACATTTACTGTAAGCTTCTTTTGCATTTAATCATTTTCGCTTCATGTAAGTTCTTTTCTTGTTCGGTTCTCTTCTTTTTATTCTTTTCAATTCTCTGAGACATGTTATCTTTCTTTTGTTCGCTCCTTTCTTTATTAAATAACACTTAGATTATACTAAACTTGTAGTGTTGTATACAGCAGTATTAATAATAATTTAATTTTAATGTGTACGTGTTTACTCTTTTCCAAATACATTATAACAATAATAATAATATGTATCGATATTTCTATATTATATTTCTATATTCAAGAAAATAAGCCCTTTAATATCTATAACTAATGCTACCACTATCTTCACCACTATATATACTACATTGCATATATTTCCTATTTTACGCCTCAAAAAGTCACTTCTGCCTACAGACTACTGTTCCTTCAGTCCCTTGAGCATTATAATTAACAACCATTGAACTATTAACTGTTTTTATTGTGTGTGAGCGAATCCTTTGAGAGCCTAGCATCAGATCTTTAATGTGTAATGTTATTATTTAACGTTTTTGATTCCTGTGATTGTAGTTTCCTATTACTATTTATCATTACGATTATTACGATTATATTATTATTCAATTGTTCTTATATTATAATAGTCATTAACTATTTAATTGTTTATTTACATTTGTAGGTAAATTATACTCTTATGTTATTCTTCTTTTTCCCTTTTGCCCCATCTACTAGTCCAAGTTCAACGTGATCATGTATTTAAAGCAATCTTTTAGTCTCATTTTTGACGCAATATTGACAATTGTCATTTTTCTTACACTCTCTTCTCCCCATCTGAATCCCACAGACCCACGGCACAATACAGCCAACCCTGTTCCACAATTATTGGAAGTCACATTGGTTATCATCTTCCTTTAAAATTGTATTGATCAGTCCTCAGAGACATTATTAAAATTAATTATTAGGTTCTATTTGATAATAATGTTTACCCCTGTACCACTTGAGTATTATATAACAGGTATAAAATACGAAAACGAAAGAGTCGTTTCTCTATATACATATACATCATATATATATTTCAGGAATTCATTGTGCAGCGAAAGAAAGTCATTGTGTAATGTTTGGTTTTCGATCAAAATCTGAGACAATCTGTTACACACATAATATGTTAGATATATATATTAGATATATATATTAGATATATTATATACACACCCACGATATGGTGTGGGCAAAAATCGGGTTTATACTTTGTGGCCTTACTTTAGTCTTAAGCTTTCTCTCTCTCTCTATCTCTCTCTCTCTCTCTCTATTTCTTGTCTATCTCTATCTCTTTATCAACATTCTAACTTGTAGATGGTGTTCCGTGTTTTTGGCTGATTGTTCATTGTGCCTCCCAAACGAACCCAGACTGAGAGCACTTCCTATTATTATACCAATATTATTATCATTATTACTGTTATAAAATGAAGTAGATATTAAGATGTCCTAGCATTAAGGAAACTGGACTGTATGGACACGTATATACATATAATGTATATATATATATATATATATACGCACACCGCATATTCTACTTTTATTAAATTATATATTTATAATAATTCTATCGGTTGAGACAGATTTCAAAGCAAATTTATATAATGAGATTTTATTTCTACTAGGATTATTAAACTACTTTGAGTAGTTGTGTACTACTAGTACAGCTATATTATTATAAATATTAAAGCACGCACAGCTGTTGGCATACTCCCAATTTCTTGTGCTGCCCTCAAACATACAAATACTCTTAACTTATTCTTTTAACACTGACATACCTTCTCTTATCGGTAACCAAACCCCCCTTTTAATGTATTGATAAAATATATCCTACTAACTATGACTTTAATAAACTAAATTTCATTCTTTTTAAATCTGCTACACACATATATTTGCATATATGTATACTGTCTACATAAATCTATCTACCCATTATATAGATATAATATATCCAATTAAATCTAAGTTATTGTTACTAATCTTCATCATATAATGCGATACTATATATGGCAATCGTGAAGCATACACATTTAATAAATATTATTCATGCTGTACTATTTGTTTTATTGTTTTAATTGTATTTCTGGTATATTAGGAAACTTATATTTTAATGCATCTATGCATATATATATATTATATTAAAGGTTTAATGAGGTACTTTTAGGTAATTTAAATAACGTATTTTATTTAAATAGATTTCTATCAAGGTAAAATTTTAAAACTAAAATGAATAACAGGAGTTTTCATGGTGATATTTTTGGCTAGTTTAAGAGCAACTCTACGTGTCTACTTTTTAGAACAAATATTTAAAAAGCCTTATACCAATGTATGTAATAATTTTGATTTAATATATTATCACAAATAGTGTACTATTCCCAATACATATTAATATCAATAGACATTTTTTTATACATGATTAGGTAAAGCCATTGATATATATATGTGTTTGAAAAGTATTGCTATATTGTATGTATATATATCAATGAAAGTTTATAATATTTACCAAATGCTATAATATGAATATAGTATATTTGTAGTAATAACTATAGAAAGCGAAGTAATTATTTCAATAGATCCCAAAAATTGTACTATGAGTAGAAAAATTTGTGATACACGGAATAGTTTTATTAAAGGAATGTGTTATAAATATGTATGTATATCTATATATATTATCAATATCTGTATATAAAATAATAATTAAAATAAAAGCAATAATAATAGATGTTATAAAAATTTAATCCATAGATGATTTTTAAAAGCTATCAACTTTGGGGGAAAATAACAGTTACGATGCACGAGTTACAGATATATCTAAAGCAGAACATATAAAAACACTAAAGAATAGCACAAAAATGTACTTGTTAACTAACTGTACGACGCTAAAAATGGTAGAACTGAACAAATATAAATACCTATTCATTCTAAGGATTTACTCCACTATAAATGTCTAGTTTATTGTATAAAAAGCAGCTTGTTGCTATAGTAGCATACTTATACATATAAGTACCTCCATTTAGGAGCACTTTGTGAGTGTTAAATTGGCGCGAATGATGTTTCATTCAGAAGTGACGAAAATAGAGGACGCGTCAGTGAGAGTACTAATTAAGGTAATTTGGGTTCAAATGGCCAGCCAACTCGGTGCGAGTGTTAATGTACATATGTGACCTTGGAGACGATTGGCGGGGGAATTCTGTAAGAAGGTTAAGGTTACGAGTATTTTTATACACGCATAGTCGTATAATTTTAATAATGCGTGTCAAATAGTTGGTAGAATATTAAAGAGAAATATGAGGTACAAAAATAGATTAATTTACTAGAAGCCATAAGGATTCGATTAAAATAATAATAATTAATTCGATCAAAATAGGGTACATTAGATTTTTATTTATAATGAATATATTATTTACATAAATATATATTTCCAATGAAAATTCAATTTTTTAAGTTAAAATTTAATCCCTTTTAAATAATAATAAGTATAATTTTGTAAAGCGCCACATATTGCAAGCAATGTCTCCAGCGCTACAAGTACAAATGGAAAATTTTAGCTTATAAAAAATAAATACTCACAAAATGGTTAATTTATTAAATTGTGTATTTAAAAATTTAATTTACTTGCACATTTTAACGATAACAAATAATTTTGAAATGAAAAATAACAATTTATAATAATAGGCAATTCAAAATAGTTTCATTCAAAAATATCAAGAAAAACACTTAAATTAAATATAATGCATATCCTTATATAACTAATTTAAATGATTTTAATTATATGTTATTGGAAATATAATTATGATGTAAAAAAGTCAGTGCGCATGAAAATTACAGAAATTAAAAATAAGTAAGAAGTATTTTTATCGACATTGTAATTGTAATTTTTCTTATTTTCCAAGATGCAAATATGTAGGTTATCTGGCTTTTCTTACATTGTAGCTTATTATGGTGTAATTGCATTTTTAGAACTTTCAACAAAATATTTTGTGATAATTATTTGATGTTTATTTGAGAGAAAGATTAACAGTGAATTAGCGAAAATGTCAGATGATTTAAAATAAATTGTCAAGCTAACTGTCCATTGCCAGACAAACTTGTAAATACTTCGCAGAAATTTAATTTTAAGTATATACATTTTTAATGACATAGCTATAAGCAAATTTAAACTTAACTAAATATATCTACTGTTAGTAATTTGAAAATTTAATTAAAAATAGTGTATGATTCAAGTTAGAAGAATATTTCTGTTCTCGAATTGCACTGCACTATAGAATTTACTTAACTCTTGACTTTTGCTATATATAGAATTACACAATCATTAATTGTTAGAGTGGCTTTTGCATACTTATAACTAAAAATAATAAAAATAAGGTATCAACACATAAATGCAGCGGCGATGATAGATAATTAATTATCTAAAATTAAACAAATTTTCCGTTTATTCATTTCACATTATGATTATTTCCCAAAGATTATTAAGAGCTATATTAAAAGTAAACAATATATATACATACAGTATATTGTTTCATTTAAATAACTATGAAGAAATGAGCGTGTGTATGTTGAAAGTTTAATTGATACCTTTAGAAGTCTAGAGTGTTACTGTCTACAGTAATAATATTATAAAAAGAAAGAAATATAAAAACGAGGTAAAGTGAATGTTTTAAATAACCAAATAAATATAAAAGTCAAAAGTTTCATTATAAAGTAAAATGTTTATTAACTCGACATGTTTCGTTGTACAAACAACTTTTT
>JAYRBW010077250.1:0-48564 GCA_036023295.1 Invenusta paracnida | reverse complement strand
TTAAAGTTATTTCTTCTGGTAAAACTGATTTTGACATCCAAATTAAAGAAGCTCTTCTTATTAAATCTCTTTCTCCTTCTTTAAATTCTAATCTTATGTATAATGGCTGCTCTTTCTTCCTCAGTGTTTTAACTTTTTTCTTCGCTTTTTGTTTTAATGCTCTATTTATTATTTTATTGTACTCTTTTTAAAATTTTGCATTTAAATTATTTTATACTCTAGATAAGGTTGTATGTACAACGAAACATGTTGAGGAATTAAACATTTTATTTTATTATGAAACTTTTGACTTTTATATATTTGGATAAATTTTGTAAATATCCTGGTCACGGAATATAATTCATTTTTTTGTATTTTTGGCATTAAAATAATTTTTATATTATTTGATTCAATTTAGAAATGTTTTGTTTATGATTTTTAAGATTATATAATTGCTCTATAAGATTGATAGCTCTAATAATATTAATTCAGAATTATTATATAGCTACTTTATTTAGCCTATCAAAATATATATATATTTTTTATTAGGATGATTATTAAACCAGTGTTAAAACCGGTCGCAAAGATATAAGATCGAAACTGCATAAAATTATAAAATGTCATAAACGAAACTATAACGCTGTAAATAGTAGGGCTCGTTCACTCCTACCCGAGCTAAATTGTGCCATGACTCAAGTTAGTGTGGATATGTGACGTCAAATTTAAAAGTCTGCAGAACTTAAAAATAATTATCCATCTAGCAACGTAAATATTGTGCGCTTCATTCAAATTACGAAGAAATTTCAAAGTTTGGGCGCGCAATTCAAATTTTAAATACGTGAGAAGATTTTAATAAAATGCAGGATTATATACTAGTAGGTATATATAATAAATTAAATCATACTTAAAGGAAAAAGTTACAGGAACAGCATTAATTAATGCTTTTCAATTAATCAAAGGCAAACTTTGAATTTCCTTCATAACTTGAATAAAGCAAATTATTTTGCATTGCTATAGGAGACGGTCATTTTTTAAATACCTTTAAAGTACTTTTAATTTGGCGTCACATACGATATAAAATAAAGAAAAATAGATATAAAACAGTATAAGTAAAAAAAACCATAATAATTCCACATTTGAAATATAGTGCTTTGGTATATTACTAGTGATTCCAGACTACACTACGACAGGGCTGTTTCGCTCTTAGCGCTCATCAGCAAGTCTAATCCTTGATAGCAGAAATAAATCATGAGAAACAGTAATCTAAAAGACACTTGTATTAAAACAACAAGGTGCATAAAAATTTAAATACTATTAACATAAAGTATCAAGTAAGCAAATAATATAGTGTGAAACGTGGTGACACTTATTTCACTTTTATTTATCACCACATTTCCATTAAACAACAGTATTTTAGTTTTTATGGAAATTATTGTACACTCATTGGCCTTGTATATATTACTGCTTCTTCATGGTTTATTACTATTATCACGGGGCTAAGCTAGCTGTTGATGAGTTCTAATAAGAGCGGTCCTAATCTTCTTTGGTATCCCTAATATACCGAAGTAGTACATATATTCGAAAGATTGGATTATTGTGAATTTCTTGGCTTATATTTTTTGATTACAAATTGTTTATTACTTTACTATTCAATATAAAACAATGTCCGTGTTAAAAAATATTTATTTAAAAATTTCGGCATTATACCGATCCAATTTTATGTTAAGGTTTGACATTCCGACAATTCTATGTGAATTCATGTTTTATTTTACTACTTTTTGTTGTTATGCATATTCAATGCTATGCTATTTATACGTTATTCGGGCTAACCATTGAAACAGCTATAAAAATAAGAGCATGACATGTTTTGTTACATTTTTGCTAAACACTCTAAATAATAATTATATTCAAGTGTAAAATAAAACATCAATACTAAATTTAGACCGTATACTTTCACATACTTGGATAAAACTTTTATCAGATCAAGCACACTACAATGATAGACAACATGGCATTTGTGCCAATTATGCAAAAGTTTGTAATTTACGTTAGGATATGATTAATGAAATATGTTCAAAAAAATTCTATTATTTGCACGGATGAATCACACATGGTGAAATCTATAAAAGAATAACAAAAGAAAAACGACCTCTTTAAAAATGATTTTAATTTTATCTAAACTAGCAATTTCTTCAGGATATATAATTGCCACGTATTATTGATCACACTAAATGATCATTTTAACTGGACGTGTTAAAAAAACTGTATTATCAATAATAATGAATTGATATTATTTTAGTTTAAAATCGATGAAGAATTATTATTGAATAACGTAAAATGATTGTAAGCGCTTAATGAGAATATAAAAGGAATACATACAATAATATATATTATATGTATAATATACAAGACTAAATCAAATGTATCGTGCTGATTCAAATAACGAAGACTTTGATTGAGCAAAGTATCGAATAAATGGTGATAACATTGATTGAGTAAAGTAGCAAAGATATTGATTGAGCGAAGGTGCGAAAAAATAACGAAGACATTGATTGAGTTAAGTAGCAAACAAATAGTGAAGACATTTTAACATACATATAAATAAATATGAGGATAATTACAGGAGTAATTGAGCAAAAACAAAATATGAAAAGGATAATTAAAGAATAATAATATATATGTAGTATGGACTTTTAGCCCCATACATATATTTTTATAGTAATTTGTTAGAAGAATCGATACAGAATCCTCGATAGGTAAAATTGTTACAGAACGCATTGACCATCCTCATTGTTGTACCTCATGTGACTTTTCTGTCTATTACTCAATCTTATCTTAGTATGATACATACATATATGTTTGTTTCTCACGCTTTATATATTTTGTTACATAACTTGTAGAAATCCTTTACGATATCCACCCAAACCACTATATGTGCCTCAGGCTCCCTATATTTTGGCTACTTGCGTATTTTCTATGCGATTTTGATTATGTATTAGTTCTAAACTTGTTGCCCTCAAATTTATTATTAAATATACTATAGCGATACATAATGATAGCATGCAATATGAATATTACGCGATTTTAAAAAGCGTAAGGGTTTCTGACACCGCTCGCATACAATCACCCACCCTATTTATACATAGTTAAGAACTTACAATATTGTTGGCAATGCTTTAAATGTATGTATTGTTTTTAAATAATAAGTATTTAGTTGACAGAGACTACTAATAAAATTGAAGTAGTAAAAAATATATAATATATTATTAATAAAATAAAATAATATAAATTTCTTTAACACTGAATAATTTCATAAATTATTGGATATGAATAAAATTAAGGATTCTACATTTTTTTTGAGTTTTATTAAACGATTTTTTTTAAATATATTTTCATAAAACCTAATTACTTTATTGCATAACTTTATATTATACATTTTTGATATTATGATAAACACACCTAACTTTATTTTAAAACTTTTTAAAATTTTTAATGAAATGACTATCATTATTTCCAGAATGCAGATAAAATTTTTTTTGAACAACTTATAATTATAGCAAAAAATACAAATTTGAAGGGAATGATTAATAGTGATCATAATTATTATACTATATTTAATTGGTTTAATGTAGTATACCAATGATTTTGTCCTTTAAATGAAACCAGTTAAGCACAAGTAGTCAATCTCCTATTATTGCTCATCTTAATTCAGAACTTGCAATCAACCACGTCGTTGGCGATATGATGGTGATATCGTTTATGATATCGGATAAGTGGCATTTTAGCGCTGTGACGCATCAATTATAATTAAAGCAAAAATTTCGACATTCTAAATTTGTGCAATAACTAACTAAAACACTGCTTGTGGTACTATTCTGGTTATACATATAGGCGACGTGATATTATATATATATGAGAGAAGCTTCTTGGCTCTTCGTATATCAGTTTTATTTCCTAGACAATCTTTATATAGGCAGTAAGTAACATAAGTTTAATTTAAAAGTAATGTTTAGTTACTGGGGCATTGTTAGTAAGGGGATATTGTCAGCTTATCTATGTTGTGGACAGGTTTTTTATAGGTTTATAATATGTATTCAATTTATTAATTATTGATGTTTAGAAATAAGTATACTCGTACAAATGAAAAACTTCCAGTGTTTCAAAACATTTTTTTAATTTAATTTTTAAATAGATTTAAAATTTTTGATGTAATGTCAAAGTTGCATTTCATAGATATTTTTTTTCGTTTCTTACAAAATCATATGAAAAAAAGTTAAATATATTTTTTATACAATTCTTGAAATTGTTTAACAATTCCAAATTCGTTACAATATTTGCATTTCTTTAAACGTAATACTTAATATGTATAAACGGATATTGTATGTTGATGTTGATGTAGTGTAATATCCAATTCATATTCATGTTGTATTCAGGGGTTTTGTTAAAGCTCATGATTATTCAGGCTTGTTTATAGGCTTGCATATATCTACAATTTGTTAAACTGTTATTACTTTATTTTTTAAACAACTTAATATATATTTTTTAAATTTACGTGTTGCTCATACTTTGTTTATTAGTATGCAAAAAAAGTAGCTCACTTCTCATGAATTTGTAAAAACAAGTCCGCTCATAATATTTTTTTCGCAACTCATACCAACTAACCGTTCTCTTATAATAAACGATGTCCCTGAAATATGTAATCTGATCCGAAAATATTGAATCGAAACAATCATGCATATATAAACTCAGAAAATCTTTTGATGATTTAAATATTAAAAGATTACTTTTTGATAGATACTAGATCGATAAGTGTGTTGCTCGTATAATTAAGTTGTAAGCGATGTGCGAGTGAATTTTTCAATCTACATATTATATCCAGAAAATGGCTTTTTGCCTGTTTTCACAGTTCGAGGTCCGGACACTTACCAACATGGCTTAACAATCGATGTAAATGTACAATATTTATTATAGCAGTGACTAAAATAATTTTAGTTTAGAGCTTGAATAATCGAAATTATCAAATCACTTCGTACTATAATAAACGCATAGCAAACCATGGCAAACTACTCTTTAGAACTCGCGAGAAAATGGAAACTACAAAAAACCCATTTAAAACTTATATTTCTATTTTATTTAGCAAATGTATTAATTAACTACATTTGAAGCCAATAGCTTCTACTTAGCAGGAAAATGCACACTATTCTTTTAGCTTTTTTACATGTACATATATTATAGTGTACAATGTACAAACTAAAAAACATTAAGTAACAATTTAATAATTGTTGTCCCCTTCCAACCTCCCCTCCCTTCTTTTTCGCAATACCCGCTGCACATTTGTTGAAGAAAGAAAAATCTGAGAAAAACTTGTCATTTACACGTTATAATTTGTACTAAGAAGGTCTCCTTGACGTTAGTACATACTTACATAAGAGACCAGTTATCTTTAAATATTTGTGTATACATTGTACGCTAAGAGGTATATGTACAGAAAGAAGAAATGTACAAGTACACGCTCACATGTGACCAATAATTCCCTTCTCGTTGAGCCTCTAAATTGGTAGCTTCTCCGCCTGATTTTTTTTTAGTGACGAATTAAAACAGAATATTTATCGATTTTTAGCAACAATTGGTTCCTAATCTTATCCATTGGGAATGGAGAGACACGTGTGTTTTGATTCGTGATTGAATCTTCACTGCACTTACAATCAGGGAATTTTGGGCACATTTTAAGCGCGGAATATTGTGAGTAGTAGGACTATAGTAGTATCAAGAGTAGTTACTTATTATACTCGTAATATTAATAGTTATAGCTATTTAATCAATGAAACAGGAAAACAAGAGCATTAGTAGCAGACGAGTAGTCAATAGTATAATACACACATGGATAGTAGTATAATATCCTGTAAAAGTAGTATTATAATAGTTTTGTGATAGGTACATAGTATATATAATATATATATATATATAGGTATAGAAATTCTTAAATTTTGTCATCAACACAGAGGAATAAAAATACAAACAAACCAATTAACATATTATTTCGAATTTGTGTGAAAGCAAAAAGTATTGTTAAAATATACATGTTTTGTGGTAATAGCGGGTGTATTACTATAATAATGAATATAGAGAGACTCAACAAAATTGTATGTAGGTATTAATTAGAAAGGTGATGGGCATCGCGCGTCAGACAGTAGGTATAATATCATAACCCAACCAACACAGAGTTAGAAGTTGAACGCAGACTGTACATAGGTGTGAGAATACAGGTGACTGTATTCGGAAAGGTCATTAAGAAGTATAAAGTGGACAATAAACAAAAAAAAAAACAATCACAAAGAATGGCCAATTCATAGAATTGGAAAATTGTGTTTTTACGGTGTTAATTCTTTAGTTGTACCTACTCTATGTATTTAGCTGGTACGTCGGTAGGTATACTGTTAACAATTAATAAGGATGAAAGTAAAACAAAGTCCTAATTACATAGTCATATATTTATATAATTGTGCTCAGAGTAGTCACTGGTAACTGCTTGTATGTATGTATGTATAGACATTTTCTGGTTGAACTACTTAGTAGAATCGGAGTAGAGGTTATGTATAATATGTTGGTAAACGGGATAGTATACACATGAAATGGGGGGAAGAGGGGTAGTTCCTATATTTTGGACGCGCTCTGACGACTGAGTTTAATAATTTGTTATCTCATTGAGAAAGATGCACAGTTTAAAGATCCTGAGAAGGAGTTTATCTAACGGCGGCAGAGAACTATGGATTAATTGGATTTGAGACGCCTCTTACTGCGTTAATCCATCTATCATCTAATTGTCAGAAGACTAGCCGGGACCGACAAGAGAGATAATCGCGAAGTCATCATCTATCACAGTTACGATTTCTAAGAGACTGGGAAAGATTATTTACCCACTAAGTTAATGCTAAAATGGTTTCAAGATTTGAGGGCAAGGAGAGCAAGAATCCAAGAACAGGCCTCTTTTACTTCATTCATTCTTACTTGTTTGTGTTTTCCATTTAGAAACGACTGAAAAAACACAGATGAGAAAAAGGGGAGCTTAAAAGACTCGTGTTCACTTGTCATAGGATGACACTTGATTTCGACGGGTGAATTCACTTCAAGATGGATAGGTCAATAAATAATTAGCGGAACATGGCATCTCGAGTTGACAAAGAGAAGATTGATGACAGAAAAAGTGGGTCACGGGTATAATGTTCGGGCTAAAAGTGAACTATACTGCCTTCCTTGCTCGAAGATGTGCCTGACATAAGGCCTATATTGTAGAGTTCAATATCTCCGAATGCAGACGGCAAATAGTTTTACAGTGTGTCAAAATAGAAACTTAATTATTGACTACTCACAAGGTTGGACAAGTCCCTGCCTCTATCGAAACACTGCATAAGTATTACCCCATTAATATTACATATATTTAGGTGTACGTAGCATTTAGAAACCAAAATCTGGAATTTGGCTGCCTAATTAGCGTCAGCACTTGACAATCACGTTGGTAAAGATATAGGTAAAATGTTCCTTCAAAATAAATAAGTTTACTACGAAAATGCTACGAAAATGCAGAGAGTTATAAAAGTAAGGATTTTATTTTACTATAAACATATGAATTTAAATTCCCTAAAATACCAATCAAAGTATTATGTGTCAGAGCGCGCCAATGTGCCAGGGAAGTGAAACCTTAGAAGCATAGAAATATAAATAGAAAAAGATGTGATAAGCTCTGAAACCCGAAACCTGTCATTAGAGCTGAGACAGAAAAGACAATGTTAATATTTATTGACTAACTTATTTTCAAAAAGAATTGTAAGGAATTTGAATTGCTTATTATTCTTTGAAATGTTGTGGCTCTTATTTCATAATCCACTTTAATATTCAGGTAAATGAAAACATCACGTCACTGAATAACAAAACAACTACAATCAATTAGTTGATCGAAATCTGATGCAATTATTCTGTGTGCAGATTAAATAATTTATTTCAAAAACTTGCAATTTATATCAGGATGAAATTAATTATCTTTTCACTTGACTATGTTTTACTCGAAATCCCGTAAGCGGCAATTAAGTGAGCATTTTTAAATCACAAAATCATTCCGTAAGTGAGATATCCCTGATAGTGTATTAACATTAGCATATCGCTTCTATCTACTTGTATTTCTACTCCTGGAACACTCTGGCCATTCCCTCTCCTCCCCCCGGAATAAGAGGGATCACCCCGCATGGATGTCCTGCAGCGAGTGCACCCCAACCATCCCACCCACGTCACCACCCTGCATGCTGTGATGCCCCACCGAGCCACCCGTATGACCATGCAGGCCCGGATGATGGTGCTGTCCACCTCCTCCATTGGTTGGATAGCCCGCCGGGACTGGATGGCCACCCATCCCGACTACGGTGTGTGCTCCGCCTGCGCCGGGATAGCCCATAGCAGCAGCAGCGGCCGCGGCGGCATACCCGTGGTGAGTTGACATCATTGCGGCGGCATGGTGGCCACTTTGTAACAGCATGGCCTGAAATTTATGGCACACATAGTACGTAGAGTTCAGAGTTAGTCTCTACAACTTCTCTCTACACGTAAATAAGACAAAGTTTGAGAGGTGGAGTGAAATTAATATCTTTATTTTGAGATATTTATCCCACCAAATATATGATATCAATAATTGCACAATAACTGCGAAGTTATTATGCAAAGTGGATTATTAACTAAATTATGTGGGAAGTTTAAATTACTTTTCAGTAGGTAGCTATATGAAAGCAATGACACATTTACAAGAATGTGTTATTAAAATATATTCACATTTATTATTCAACTAAATATCCATATTTAACTGTAATAGGTTTAGAAAACATATATTTGATGGGGGTACTTTGATGCACAAATTAAATAATTCGATCGAGACATTTTTATAGATCACTGATCACATTTATACATCTTCAGATTATATGACTCAATTGAAATATATCTATCGAATTTATTTAAATTCACATAACTCTACAGATTATCGATGACATTAAATCACTCTACGTATCGAGATGCTTTCTTCCTTTTAACTCACCTGGGAATTGACCGGATAGTGGGACATTCCAGGGTGGTAGCCGCCAGACGCTGCATTCATGTGACCAGCGGGACTGCTGTGGTGTCCGTAGATGTCGGCGCCTGGGATGCCCTGATGGAATCCTGGATAGGAGGAGAGACTGATTTTACGTTTTCTGCTTCTTTTAATCAATAAAGCGAACTTTTGTTATATTGTACATGATTTCATATTACATATTTCGTAGAATATATTATAGTCATGATGAAATTATGAAAATTTGAATCGTTTTTAAAGACGCTTTAAGACCATTTAAAAAATTAAACAAATTCTTTAAAAATATCCTCTGAGAATACCTCTCCGTTATAAAAAAAGCAAACATTAATTCAACTTTTGGAACAATTTCTTTCGTCATATATACATTCGTATTGATGTCCATTACTACACACACTCAATGAAGTTCATTGAAAGCCATTAGTCTATAAAAATTCGACCTAAGTAATTCAAAATATATGTCCTAAATTATTGATTTGAATAAATAGTTATCGTCCTCAAAAAATATAAAGAATGAGGAATATATTTATCAGTATAATAATTAGTTTTATTTCTACAAATTTCAAATGTATGAGTTTTATTACATAATAATACATTATGTCAAAAGTACGGTCTTGTGTTTCATTTTAAACTTAAAATATTATTACTGCAATATTATATTTTACATCTGTGCAATTTTAATAAAGTTAATAAAGTTATATAAACGGTTCACGATTTAGAAAAATACGTTTTAGTTTTACATAGCAGCACAAGTTGGAGTTTTTCAAAATGTTTTATCAATCCATCGATTCTTTTTATAACAAGAATAAAATTGCCATTTTATAAAAAAATACCATTAATTTAACTAAATATAGTTAATCAATATCGATTTTTCATTTTTAACTATAGACAAAAGTCTACTCGAATACTGTTTGGACATTAGCTTTTAGGAGTTTCCAGAGATACAGAATCGGAAATGGAAGCTTTCTTCTATTTGACATGTTGAGGTAAGCAAGACTGTGAGTGGGAGGGAGGGGGGAGGGGGAGGGGAGGGGAGGGTGTCTTCTGCTATTCGCAAGCAAGACATTCAAAATCGCCGGAATATACTAGCTACCCCAAATAGATTATCAAGTCATCTTTCACCTTTTTGTTTGATCAAACCCTGAAGACGACTATTTATATTGTTAACTGTATGCCTCTCGTACGATATTATAAGATACAGAGCATCACCGAATTTCAAGTGAATCAGAAGTCCTTCAAAATCGACGACCTATTTATAGAAAGTCTGGACAAAGCCATTGTTTTAGCCTCCAGCGCAAACAGGAGACCTAAATATCGATTGATAAATAAACAGAAAAATGCTATTAAAAAGACTGCCACCTAAATTTAATGTATAATTTAAAATAATAGTATCTCTTTATTTTTAGTGTCCTATATTTCTTATAGATATGTATAACATTTAAAAATTAGGAGCACGTAATTTTGTTTAGAAATAATTTGTATATTATGAATTAAAGAGAGGAATAAAGAAGGGATTTATAGAAAAGTAATTCAATGATTCTGACAGATAGGGTTACGGGTTTATGAATCAATATTCAAATTATACAATAACGCAATTTCTTTAATCCTCGAACACAGAAGAGAGGGTATGAGGGCCGGGGGCTTAGCTCGGCCGTGCCATTAGAAGGTGGCGAAAAAAAACAGAACAACCCCTCTCTCGTTTTGACAGTAAAAAAACGTGAGCAGAAGTTTGGTCGACCCCCATTTTCTTGATCGACCAGTCCTACAACAATTGGATCTAACGATAGGGGAACCTTCTGACAGGTAAATGAGCAATAATTATGTAATTCGAGCGAGTCATTGAACAACAACGGTTCTACGCAGATCTGAAGTGAGTTGGTAGAGCAGAAAAAGTTGGTCTTGCTCGAAGGAGGCGGGGTTTCGAACCCGACGGGATAAGTAGTAAAAGGGGCGGAGGGTCAAATCTTGACTTCTGGGAGTCACTGACACTGATTGGTAATTTATAGTGGATCGGATGCTTTCATGCGGGACCACTAAGTGTCGTCGTCTGAGCTTCCCCTGGATCCATTTCGAAGTATTTTATTGGGAAAGGAGATAAGAGAAGATGAGCGCTGAGCTGAGATGAAGGAGAGGGCTAATGTGTGAATGCGTGTTATAAGTAGAACTGAGATTGATGATCTTTACAGCTAAGATGGGAGGAGGGGGGTGGGGGTATTTTAAGATTATAGAAGAAGGAGAATTTTTCGATTTCGGTATAAAAATTCTAATTCCCTTTTCTGACTTATAGCTTTTTATGTTTTATTCACACTGAAACGGCTATAAATGAGCTATATTAATAAATTCAAATCTTATGTACTGTTTCATATAACTTCGATTAAATGTAAGCATAAAAATAGACCGTTATACAATTCCTCATTTGATGAGGGTGAATATATCCAATTGCGGAAAATATAATAATTAAATCTCTAATTGTGCCAAAGGACATACAATTTCTTAAACTAATGACGGGAATTTGTATCGTCTAATTTCAGTGTACAGATTAAAAAATAATAATTAAATATTTGGAAGTCATACAGTATAATGACATGTACTAATGGATTATTAATTTTACCTACACTCACTTATTATTATTTTATCATTAGATTTTTCTTTGTCATTTTGTTGGTTAAGTGTAAAGTTTTAGATTATTTTCTTAAAAGTACTACATATATTTTCTAATTTCAGAAACCTTTTTACTGATTTTAATTTTAACTTTGAAAATTAACTTTGGGAAACCACCCAATTGTATTTAACCATGAAGCTTTTGTCCCTCTCTTCGATTTTATTGTATATTAAAATATTTATAAAAATATCTGGTTGAGCTTTCTTAAATTTTCGGCTAATAAATTGATGGCTCCGCATAAACACACAGTATTAGTAGTATATATACAAGTAGTGTGTTGTGTACAGGACTGTGTATCAAAATATCGCGTACCTGCAGCAGCAGCCGCACGTCCATAGGCCAATTGCTGATTGTCAATGTAAGGCATACAGGCGGGATTGTCTACCGGGTAACCATGGGGACCTATAAATAAGAGGTGTTGGCAACCAATAGAAACCCTTTTATTGGAAAGACGCATCATATAGCAATCGATTTAAAGCAATACATTTGTATAATCATCTTGATCTTCCTACCCAAACAAATTTAGAAATATTAAGAGAAACAGAATATATTTTTATTTTAATAGGTGATTCGGCATTTTAAACAATAACAAAAAATCTGTCTACATGACTAAGAGGTTTAACCTCGAACATTTGTAGTTAATAAATTTACTTTATATTTGCAGTTAGTTCTTCTTTCTCTCTTTTTTATATTTTAATTTATTATTCAATTGGATATATTTATATTCAATTAATCTGTTTAACCATATTTGTTTGTATTATGTAATTGATTTTACCATTTCGAAGTGTGTAAATAAAACGAATACATAGCACAGCTTTTATTAGCAAAAAACAACACCAAGCAATACACTGCTGATATAGACGTCTGCTATCTTTTTAGATCAATTTTTAAAAATCGATTAATAATCGAGTATTTTGTGTCCACAACAGAAAAACAATTTAGATGTAATCATTGGCGTTTACAAACATTACTATATAAAGAACAATAAATATAATCTGTAAATGAATCAGTTAAAAACATAGATTGAATAATTCCTTAAACTATACTTAAGTAAAAACTCGAATATGAAACATATATAAATGTATACATTTAGTTTAATACAAAACTGCCACATAGTTTTTTAAATTATGATTTTAATAATATTCAAACTATAACGGTGAAAGGGGGGATCACTAAAGATAGCACACAACACTGCACGGTTTGGGAAATGACCCGCATACAGACGAAAGAACATAAATTAGAATTTCCTACTATCTTTATATCATATATTAAACAGAATGCGTTACTCCAAAGTAATGATGTAATTATATATTATAAGTGTATGAAAATACTATGTAATCATTCAGTTTTCTTGTCACATTTTTTACCCACAGCACGAGGCCTGCAATTGACAAGAAACCAGTCAAAAAGCTATTTATCAGCGACACGATTTGCTTATAAATATTAATTTCAGAGGATCAAACTTGAATCTTTAACAAGTTGACACGCGTGTCTAAAGACCATTTTATGTAATATTAAAGCATTTATTTCGAGCCCTTATGTGTGGCAATGAAGGGGTATATATAGAGTATAAGGGCTCAACCAGTTGTAATCAACACCAGCTGGTCGAAGGGGATATTCGTTGAGGCAGAACGACGTCAAGTATGCTGTATCAAGGATTCCTATTGCTGTATATAGGGCCCCGTTTTATAATTTACTGAATATTATCCAACGAAGACATAAAATTGCTCTTTTTAAAATATTTAATGCAAAAATAGCATAAATAGGTTCCGAATTATCACTATATAGTTTTTTTAAGAAGGAAATTGAAGTTTGAAAATATTTCTGAATAATTAATCAAAACAGATTATTATAAAAATTAAAAAGTTACGAGTTGAAATTTGTGTTTTAATATAAAAAAAATGGAAAGTTTACCTGCACGATTGGACTGGTCAATCATGGGTTGCACTATTCTTCTTCGTGCATTGATAAACCTGTAAAAAGGGAAAGAAGAAAGACGAAATGAGATTTAATATTTTTATCTCCTTATATGGGCGGTTCGACATCTCCATATTATATGCAGTATAAGTGGGCCACTAATTACACTTAAATATCAGTTATCTCCTCTTAATTTGGATTAATTAGCCACTGCGGTACTAAGCTCCACTCCATATTAAGAGCGAGCCTATATATTCTGTTCCTCCCATTTTCCGGCGCCTAAGAGAGTCAGTGTCTTTAATCCTCTCTTTGTCAAATGAAGGCGGAATTCGCACATTTTCAGATTTGGCGTCGTTTGTCATTTTGTGCTCTTATTGCGCCATTGATTCCTGCCCCTTTCATACCACTCCCCGCTGGTTCTACAAACCTCGGAGTGAATGGGAAGATGGACGGTGCTATAGAATTACATCCTCAATCCCCTCCCCGCTCCTTCTTGACCAATTTGCGGATTAATTAACCATCTCGAAGTTTTCTTTTCTTATACTCTACACATATTAGAATATAATATATCAGAAGAGCAACATTATTTGGACAACGTAAATGCGCAACAGAAGATTGTACATATTATACTTGATTCTATAAACAACACACACACACTAATATATTACACAATTAGGCATGATCGAATGGGGCAGACTGCAACTCTTTAAAATTGCTTAAAAACCGACGCTATTGATCAAGATCTCTCTGTTTCTTCTCTTTTGTGTCCAGCAGGGGTGATTCTACAGATGAAAAAAAAACAAAAAAACTGGCGTGAGTTTTGTGTATATATGTTCATTTATAACAAATGCGGCGGAACAATTCAGTCAGAAATTCTCCCCTATTTTCTTTTTGCCTTTCTCTAACTTCATGGTCTGGATCTCCGGAGCAGAAGATGCCCGCTTGATTCCTGCAGCTGTCAGCCTCAATTACTAACATCCGACAAATTCTTCCCTTGAAAGTCGCGCTCGACGATAAACTACTTCCTTCGATATTTCTTCTTCTCCAGTTTCTTCTCTGACTTTCCGTATGCGCTATATCCTACAGCAGACCACACCCGCCCCCCCCCCTCCATCCCTTTCTGTCTCTAAAAAACCGAATCGAACTCAAACTAAACTCAACTCAACTCAACTATATAAAGTAAATAGAGTATACTAGGTAATATACAAAAACACCCCATAAAATCTGCGGAGAAAATAATTTTAGCAAATAATAACCTCTCTCTTTTAGTGCGTTGTACATACATTTTTATAAATGTGTGGAGAACGATTCCGTTCCTAATTCTGGACGAATCCTACAGTAAATTATAATAAATACTAAACGGGATATTTTGTATAAAGTAAAAGTTTGATGACTATTTGTAATATACGGTGGTAAGAAAGATTCCGGGCTTATATACTCGGATGGTATAAGTAAAATCGAGAACAAGGTAAGTAAACAAAATAAAGAAAGAGGATAATGAATATAATATATACTTTATGATGTGTACCATGTAAATATGTAGTTTGTGAAAAGATTGTAAAACCTGCGAGTGTGACTTACCAGTTATTGACTTGAAGAATAGTCAACCCCGTGTCCTGAGCAAGTTGCTTCTTTTGTTCCTCGGATGGGTAGGGGTGCTGAAACATTTGTTAGCAAACTTAAGAATATGGTCTGTATATACCTAAGTAAGAATAAAAATCCTTAAAAGCAGGTGTATTAAAAATATATTTATTTGAATCAAATTTTGTCATTAAAATTTGGATATGTTTAGAAAATGTCAAATTTATAAGTGACGATTCGAAATTGTCAATAAATATTGGTTTAAATCGATATAATATTATCGATAAATTTTGTCTAGTTCTACAATCATAATTATTACCGTGATCAAATTAGTTGAAAATACATTGAACGTGCATGGTACCTAGATGTTTTAGTAAATTATGAATATTTGACTGATGAATACACATAATTGACGATTAAAAATACATACATAAATTAGCCTTGTAGTCTAATAAATAATAAAATTATAAATAATATATACACAAATATAAGAATAAAAACTTAAAAATTATCAATGCCATGATATTTAGTGTAACTTTTTGGCATACTATTAAAAGTTCATATATTTCCTATAATAACTGAATAAAGATAATATTTAAAATGCATTTTATTTTTGTGTGTATATATATACATGATTTTTGTTACTTATTTGACTTTTTTTACATAAATTAAATTTTTTAACTATAAGATGTTTCAGGTGTTTTATGATAAAAATAGTATTTTATACTCAGAGATATATCTAGTTCTATAGTTGTGGCATATTTTCATTATTTTGACTTCCCGAATCCTGCATGTAGATTATAAGAATGATATGTCTCCTTTTTTTATTTTGATAGAATTTATTTCATTATAAAATACGCAAAAAAAGTTCTCCACTGAGTACCAGAAGCTGTCAACAATATACCTTCTTGCATCTTACATTACACGATAATTTGTCGGGAGGCTCGTTCGACACAAAAGCTTCAGCATCTCTGCAGAGAGATGAGCAAGTCTTCAAGAAAATCTGACATTTGAGACAGCAGCCATATAATACTCCCCATCTCCCACTCCCTCCTCACCGAACATTCTTAAGATGACATGAGAGCGGAGTTGAGCAACGAAGGGGGAGGATTAGCACCTCCATACACCACAAATATTATTAGATAAGCTTGTTTCCTGGATAAAAAGGGCTGGCATATAGAAGAGAGAGGTGAAGATTTTTGGAAACCTGTTCAAGTTGGCAGGCTATAAAAGCTAGAAACCCTTCTATGTATTACAGTGTTTAAAATACAAGATGATTACGTCCACCCCATGTCAAGTAATACATCTATGAGTTTTTATATTCATATCTATCTATAAGTAAGTATATCGTATTTACATTATAGATATAGGAAAATGATTTAAAATCTGGAGATAATGAAAATGGAATGAAATGCAGAAATAGTTTTGTTTCTTTTTTATTCTATTTTGTAAGCTTGCGTTTGATAATAAGACTTACATAATATTTTAAAATCGGAAACATTTTCATGATATAGGTTATATATAAGAGTTTTAATTTTAGAATTCTTGTAAAGAGAAAAATATTTCTGTTGTTTTGAACAAACTGGGAAACTAATTACACAACTGGGGAGAGCTTAACTCGGAAATTTTTACATTAATTAGCCAAAAGACATATACAGGTTAGCCTTTAGGGACCGGACCTACTGAATGATAGGAAACATATTCATCTACATAGATATAGCGAGGGGTCAGTTGGATAACAGCCATATAAGAAATGAGGGACAGATTTGTACCTGTATCTATAATATGTACATAGCTCAGGGAAATTTGGAACTGTCAACCTGTCAAAGCTGTTGGCTCTAGTGTAGTGCTCACTAATTGCCAAGTACCAAAGATGTAACATAGGTTTAACATTGGAAAGACGTCCTCAAGGGATATTTCGATCTCTTTAAAACGTACTTCCAGTCGAAGATGTTGACAAGATATGCGTGTTTGTGTGTCTGTATAACGGATACGCTTTATAGTTGTATATACATACGACTGAATTCGTGCACAATTAATGCCGTGACATTAAAATACACATATATATACGCAGTTTTATTTGCAATATGAAATTCTAGCAATTTTTTACGTGATTTTAAAAACATCTTAATTAAAACTGTCAGAAGAAATATATAAGGTAAATTTTACGTGAATTTTAAATTTGAAAGACTTTGTGTAAACAGTGTATTTTTCGTGAGTTTTATTTAAACTCAAACAGTTTAGTATATTTACACATTTGATTGTTTCCAGTGCTAAAATAATCGAATAAAATGTAAATTATACCTTACATTTTTATATACTATATTACAATCTTTTGAAATTCGAAGCAAATGACTTTTGTTTGTTGAAAACAAAATACAACAAAAGCGAATGATAACTAATTGCGGTCTCACCGAGAGGTGTTGAAACAACCAGGCGCGCATAATATTTGTGGCAACTTTGGGGAAGATTCCACGCTTCTTCTGACGCTTTGCGTTCTTCTCTTCCAGCTCCGGGTCGTCCGTATTTTCTCCTGAACCTACGGAGTTGTCCATTCCGTCACCTGAAGAAGATCAGAACCACAAGAACGACGTATTATTGCACACTGCTCAACAAATTGTATTATATATTTCGTACATAACATAATTATCTAAAATTTTATAAAACAGTGATTATAGATATTGACTGATCAATTGTATTACTTTACAAAATGAGACATTGAATCTCACTTTTAGATTATTTTATAGGGTATACTAAGGTGTATACTATAGATATATATGTAGGTATGTACAAATATTTTGCAACACCCCAAAAAATTATCATTTATAAAACTTCAATTTTTATAAGTGAGAAAATCTCATATAAGACGAAATGTTGACGAATATAAAAAGAATGTCGCTTGCTTGCACCTTAAATTAGAGATATTTTTATTAATAAAATACACTAAACAATGTATTGTTACTAAAAATCCATTTTATTATATTTTATTTGAAAACTGTATTATAATTTTCATTTTTTTAAATTAAACGACTGAAAATAAGTCACGTGCTTTAAAATAAGAAGAATTGCAAATCCAATATTGGGTGAAATAGTCGATTCTATGCTATATTTATAACTCTATATGGTGGACATAAATTTCAAGAGTAGTAAATATTATAGTATAATTAACGGAATATGTATACGGGCGTCGTGACTGTATATTCCCAGTATTAGATATTGTATAAAAAGGTAAAGTATTCAATATTCAGACCAAAATCAAACACATTCAAGCGATATAATTTATTTCAAAGTATTTATAGCTTTGTATGTCGCAAACATGGCAGAAATGGAGAGTTAAGAGAATTTAAATCAGCTTAACTATAAGTCTTGTTAGAAAACAAACCGGAACTTTGGGAAACAATAGAGTGGAACCGCTGCCACCTCACCAGAAATCTCACCGGTTCTCGACACCTTTAATAAAAATGCGAGAATCAAAAGCGACGTGAAATGGGACAAGGGGGGGGGCAAATCATAACTGGAATATATGCTTATTATGGAGGGCAAAATTTCCAAGTTTATGCAATTTGAAAAGACCCACGTATTGTATAAGTAATGAAACTTTAGAAGTGGTATATTAGATAATAAGAGTTTATATTATATGAATAAGTTGACTGTTTTTGAGTAGGTGTATTAGAGTGACGATGAAACTCAATTTTTGTTGTAAGTTTGAAAAAATAAGAGCAAATTCTATATGAAAATTTAGTACACCTCTACACTTCAGACAAACTGCTTTAACTCATAGAATTAGCAATCCGTTTACATAAAAGCTAATTATAGTTTTCTGTGCGATTTTTACAATTGACAATAGCAAACTATAATGAATGGGTTCAATGAATTAAAATGTTATGACTACAGTTTCCAATTACCAGTAAAGTATATGTTACCTTTGCTTCTCTTAGCGGAAAGATGTAGAGGACGGGAAGATCTGAATGGCACCTCCGTAGGCGGAGGTGTATGGGACGAAGCTGCCACAAGAAGTCCTGAGAGAGAACAGTTTTTCATTCTCCAACCCTGACTACTTTCCATGGATATACCGAATAGATATGGTCAACCGTGGAACAAAACAAAATGAGTAGATCGAGAAGAAAACACTAAAAATTGTGCAAATCTTTGGTGATTCCTTAGAAAAGAAAACATTCACCACGAAAATGTTGACGTCTTCTGCTTCCAGCAGGCTTACAAAACTGAGCGGAATACTAAGGCAGCGCCTCTTTTTATATCACACCAAAGAGAGAACATAGATACCTTTTTGTTTTCACTGTGCATGTTTCAGCGAGAGCCCTATGAGCCCACCAAACCCGAGCATCGGCACAACGGCACAACGGGTATATTTGAAGAGCCTCGAGTGGGTACACAAATTACCCAAGCGCCTGGAGGAATGCTCACTCTGCCTCGACTGGGTCGGTGAAACCTACGAATTCCAAATATTGACTGAAGCACGCGAGGCAAATATTGGTCTCGACTTCATGCCTATAAACCAGAAGTAATTGACTTGTCATCGGTTGTAACGGAACCGCGTACATCACCGTGCTCGGTACACATACAGGTAAGCAAAGGCTGATTGCGTCGAGGAGGACGACTACACAAGAGATACATCAAAGACACGGCGCCATCGCAAGAATCCCTGATCTTCTCGTGCACCTCTAGCAAGCCAAATCACCACAGGGACGTGCAGGGCGCTGTGACACTTGGCAAACAACTCATGTAATACAGAATTAAGCTATTTCTTGAGTAGATTATTACGTCTGTTTGCCTTTTCTCTTGTTGTTCAACTTGTAATTGTCACTCGATTTAAACCCTCTATCTATATCAGTGGTCTCCTCATCTCATGTGGCTCTCTCTCTCTCTCTCTCTCTTGTATAGAAGTTGTTGAGTTGGCGATGCAAACAAACTGTGGGTCGCGGCAAAAGTTAAAGATCTTCATCTCTTGTTTATGCCGATGACAATCTAATCTTGTTTAAAGCAATGCAGTGTCGGCATTTTTGTCAGATCGCTTTCAATTAATTTAAAAAAGTTGCGACAAAAGCGGGTTTTTGGAAGTTTGTGCGAAATAAAAAGAAAAGAAAATCAAAGGGGAATCTAATATCAGTATTTTATAACAATTTGTCACATAAACAGATTCACCAAAAGAAATTAACCTTTCATGTAACGTAAATTCCAATATCTATAATATATATAAAGCTATCGTTTGAATGAAGGATTTGACACAGTCTTAAGTTATGCACATGAATATACATACTTTGAAGCTGTTGTGTTTTACACATTTTATGCTTTATATGATATAAAATATTGATTGTATACAGAAAGGGGAAAAATAAAAAATGGAATGGATTATTGTCGTAAATTAAAAAGACTTTTTCTATCACAGGCGGTATTATCTATTCAACTCAGGCTGTCATCAAATTTTGGTTAAAAATGTTAACCATAATATAAAATGTTGATATTGTGTTAATTAGTCAAAAGATAGATCTTGAAGACGTTTATTAATCCACTGTAAATCCCAGGATTATCTAATGAAAGTTA
The DNA here is from genome assembly GCA_036023295.1 of Invenusta paracnida. Taxonomy (NCBI): domain Eukaryota; kingdom Metazoa; phylum Platyhelminthes; order Proseriata; family Coelogynoporidae; genus Invenusta; species Invenusta paracnida. Next base: position 27,757 of record JAYRBW010077250.1, on the reverse strand, counting down.
ACTTCACGTTTGTTGTTTGGCCTTTTAATTCCGAGCGACTTTAATACGGATCCTATTTCAGGAAATTAGATTTCTTCTACAAAATTTGTTTTCTTAAATAACAAAAAGACACTTAATAAACTGATTTCATAAAAATGACTATAGAGAAAATTTAGTTGTTTCTCATTTTGAATACAATTGGAACGAGCGAATTCACATTAATATGTTAATATATACCAGAAAATATACTGTCACTAAATTTAGGATATTTTTCAAACTGTAGCAAATATTGAAAATGAAAAGAAATATTGTAACAAAAGTACAGAAGAAGGAAATGCTTACTAAAATACTGTTTCTTTAATGCAACATATCATTTGACTGAGCTATTATAATATATGCTTATTGCAATATCTTTACTTCAGTAATACGAGGATAGGGTATATAGTATATTCTGAGATAGAGAAACATCCAAGATAGGAGAACATATTATCTTAGTTAACTGTTCCTATAATGGGGAATCAATTCACTTAGACAATATGATATAGTAGTATTGTACCGTTTAAATTTATATTTTTAGAGAGGCGAACAATTACAGGATAACAGAATGGAGAGAAGACGATTTTGAATTTTGGGGAATGAGAAACCGTATATAAGCTCTGAAACAGTTTGCCACAAAATATCTCCATTATACCCTCGCTCTATAATAGTGGAAAAAAACGTTTTTTATCGTGAAGTATAACTTGCAGTAACATGAGCTATAGGAGAAGGGGAAAGTGGCGGTTTAGGAGTCTTCGAATCAGGTCCGTTTCACCGAAATATATGCGGGCGAACTCCACATGTCGCTTCGTTGCCTGGTTGTATAAATATGAAGGACTACCACCAAACTGATAAAGAAAATGTTTCTTACAATGTCATTCTAGAATGAAATGGGATGATTTGACTACAATATATAGGGGACAAAAAAGGGCTTGCAGTATAAGCCTTTGTTTTCTGAGGACTAATTTGATCTTTATATTTATATATTATACAGTTAAAACAAAATTGTTTGAATTTACAAATATGTATACCTATAATCCCTCCCGCAGTACAACTATATACTATAACATATCATAGCTACTAAATCTATAGGCGAATATATTGTATTATATAGATATTATATAGGAAGTAAAGGAATAACTAGCTGGACAGTGGATTTAATTGATTCACAAAACCAAAACAAAGTCAATAAAAACATTTCTTAATAACTATTACAAATAATTGTATCATTAATTTTTTATCTTTATTCACTAATATAGAGTGTGGGTGATATCTTGTAAAACTACACTAATGTATAGTCTCACAAATCATGTTTGCTCCAGCAAAATATGTTTTTTAAATTAAAGAATTGTTTCATTTTCTCACGTCACGCAGAAAAGACAATTAGAAGATGGAATTTCTTTGCTAAGATTGAGTACTTTTTTCTGAATATTAAGTTTAATTAAACATTATATTTTATAATTAATAAATGTATAAGAGTGGAATCAATAAATATTTAATAAGTATAATTTACTATTGTATTAAATTTATACATTTGCTTCTACATATAAAATTTTTAAACATCGCTATAAATATATAATAGTTTTGTATAAATCGTCGTGTACGCAGTAAACTTAGCCAATATATGTATATATTAAAAATTTGTCTTACACTATCCTAACAAAATTTTTAAATCAAAATCCAGCAGTACATGCTACATTACTATATATATATATCTATGTCTGGCGGAGAATAAATCTTTCGATTTATAAGTAATAAAATCATTATGTTACAAGAGAGGGGACACTGGTATGTTTGAGCAAAGATATAGGGTGACCACCGTGCAATTACACAGATATCCCCAAATTCAGTCTGAAAAAGGACAATCACGGATAAGTCGAGCGGTCTCCACTTTTGTGAAAAGAAGGGGAGAGGAAGAGTGGGCTGTTGCGGGACCCCATAGCGAGAAATAATAACAGAGATAATTTGATGGTTTATCTCTCTTTTTGTGTGTTGTGTGCTAAATAATACGACATCTTTGAGTTATCTCAACAATCAACATACCCGGCTAATATATATATGTATATATTATATTTACAAATTTCGAGTAAATTCTCTAACTGCAGTTTACAAATGACATACACGTATAATATATTCATTCAATGTATATGGCACAGATATTGTGCAGTATGCAGTGTGTGTGTACATTTTGGGAGAATTGCATGAGATAAGAGGGTGATTTGAGAGGCATAATTTCTCATAATTTGCGACTTGCAGGCTATAATAGATGCAAATAAAGAGTTAATTGTGTGGTCTATGTATATGGTGACAATTCAAGTGCAATGTGGTGATTTTAATAAAATGTGTCCTGTACTACACGTACTATATATATATAGCGTTTACGCGTGTAAATTATATTTTGTTTAAATTATTGTGGAAAAAATGTCAATCTATAATATTGAAATAAAAAGTCAATATTATAGTAGAAGGAATCTTATGTATATTTGCAAACATTTAGAAATTGTTGTAAATTAAAAAGTAGGTATGTATTATTTAATAATTATTATATTGTGAGTTTGAAAAATTATTTTAAATTTACATTTGTATAGCTTAAATTTTAAATCTATCCAAAACAAATCGATTAAAACATGTGTGTTTAATGTTCATTTTATAAATACACACTATAATTAATATAAGAATATTAAACTTGACAGCAGGAATTCCGAAAAATTGATTTATTAACAACTAAACAGTGATTAGTTTTGTCAGATAAACAGGATTTTTTCATTTTCCGATTTGCGAAATTTTAATTTAATTTAATAGATCTGAAAGTTGTGCATTCTAATCGAATTGAAAACATTAGAAAAAAACAATAACTATATAATAATAAGACCGAGGACAATTATTATGGGTTTTATAGAAACACCGCAAATGGCGGTATTCTTCATAAAGGAGACTATCCATCTAAATTTGGAAAATATATAGATAAACTATATCCGACAAAATCCCCCATTGCATTGAGGTTTTACTTCTGTTGCTTTTTCTTCTTTTGTTGTGATATATATGCCTACCTATAAGTAGCATAATGTATATATATATATATATCAGATTTATAATCCCGGAGGTGCGATTAGATTAACTATATACATATATATTAAAAAATGATCAACACAAACTGCGTCAGACTTTTTAGACTTATATATAATATATTAATAATTATCAAAGGGAGTCATAATTTTATCTTCAATAAATACGATATCTATTATCTAGGCGTTATGGAATTATTCAGCGTATCCAGGCGTAGATTCTACAGTCACACTAAGCCCGCAGTCGTGTCATGTTTGTAACGCCGGGAACTCTGTGACAGACGAAATTGCCAAAAAGAGAGAACTCTGGGTATATTACTTATATACGCCCCTATAAACTGAGAAATGAGAGTCGCTTTCTCTTTATATATACCGGTGTAATTCGTGTGATTCATTAACTGAATTTATACGCAGCTATTCTTTCTGACAAGCATCTTTCTCTCTCCAATTTCTGGGAAAGAAACTGGAGGAAATTTAGTCTTTTTATGTAAAATATATTGCTTTAAATTGGATTAGCCACTGTCAAAACTGTCCTACTCCTATTAAATCAATGAACTTGAGAGAATCGAACACAAAAGCTTGTTATACGTAATTATTGCACAATATAATGCCGAGCAAATCCTGCGTGCGCATGTTTATACACAGGCGAAAATAAAAGAAAGTTTCCAAATAAATAAATGCACTTCAAATTATTAGAAAATAAAAAAGCATGCGATTGAGAAATTTCTTTGGCAGGAATAACGATATAACTTTGGTTATATTTTTATGATATAGCAAGGAGAGAAGCTGAAGCTAAATGTACATATTATCATACTTGTAAAATAATATTAAGATATTATATAACTTAAGAAGCGCAGTGAATAATTTTGGATATAAGAACTCGTGCGAAACTAACGTCAGAATCTGATGGTCGGTAATATATATTGTAGGCTGCACCATGTAACCTCTTATATGTGGTTAGATCATTAATCATAAATATATCTGAAATAGTAAATAGACACTAACCAACAAACTCTTCCTATAGTAAAAATAACAAGCAAAATTTCCTTTGGGTAAATTACACTTCATGCCCCGGATAAATACTGTTTATAGCATAACCTTTGCATTTTAGCGAAGTATAATGTTGTGCTGGAAACTGCGCAAAAAATACTGAATTTTCGAATATAGGTTTGTATATAAATAAATACATAAATTTGCATAAAGTAAGTATAATTTAAACGAGATAAAAACAAGGGAATATTTTTTACAATAAAAAGTCCTTAATAATGTAAGATCTACAAGCCATAAATGTCTGTCCAAGATATATTAAGAGTTATGATAATTCGTTATAGCATGCCTATAATACAATTCCACAAAGGACGACTGAAGGTTATCTGTGATGTTTATATATATATTATAAGTATATAAGTATACTAAGAGCAAACACGGTGGCCACTCAATCTGCAAAACATGTATAATAGAGAGCCGATATACAATATCTCTCAATACATATTCAATAACAATTAAAGGCCACTAATGTGTATTAAAACGGGCGTGTAATGTTCTCCTTATCATGTTGTTATTAATTTTTGTAGGGTATGGCCGTGCTAACACTTCTGTCCATTATTGAACTAAATGTAGTACGCCAAGACAAGTGCGGTGTGTATTTATAGCTGTCGCGCTCACATCAAAAGCATTCTCCAGTTCTCTGAAGCCTTAATCAATGACCTTACCGAGCAAGACCCCAATCAAAGACACGCAGAACCCGAGCGGCGTCCTTTCAACACATCTCCAATGTGACGCGAAGTGCTTCTCGACTTGCTTGTAGCACGGCCAACGATCAAGAGAGGGAGTCAAACAACAGCCAACGAAGGAGCGAAGGACAGAGTGAAAGGTTGAATAAAGGCGGCGCAACCTTCTCATCTCGCCTCCTTCATGTTTCAGATTTGATGACCTGTGACCTTCGTGCGTTGGAGTGGTTTTGGCACTTAAGTTCAGTCTATCTCCTGAGCTGACTTGACAACGGTATTATGTATTAGTTCATCGAAGTCCCTGTTTGCAAATTGCACTACTGACCATGAATATTGCTATATAGATACTTATCAATTATGAGAGTAATATGATGTTGCACTAATTTGAGTTTATCGTATTATCTTCCATGCGCACACATAACATATAACTATTATTGTACAATTTACCTTCTAAATATTTGATAAGACTTTTAAAAACCATTGAGATAGTAAAATAAATATTTGTTAGCATCTGTTGCTATCTATTTTTTCTAATATATACATATTTAATATTCGTAATTTTTTACAGGCTTTTTATACACCTACAGTTTTTCTTTCATTTTAAGATTAATATTGTCGCATTAAAAATTCTTTTAAATATTTTAAAACGGAAAATCAAAACGTTGAAATTGAGAAATAAGTATATTACTGTGTTTTTCATTTTAAATATAAGTCTATATAATTATTGATTCAACTTACATTATCCGAAGCATTTCGCTTCATTTATATATATTAAACCGCATCATTTTTAACCTCTTCCAACTCAAATAAGTGAAACCAGATATTGATTAATTAATTATATGCTAATAATTTTCAATATTTTGGTGTTTATTATTAAAGGTAATATATTTAACTGATTTTTTCTAACAAAATAAACAATTAAGGGTGTGTATAGTACCAACCAATTTAACACGAATTATATTGAAGCTTCTAAACTTATTAACATATTATTGCACAGAGATCTCACACCGACATAGCAGACACGATTAGTCATATCTGCAATCCCAACCGGACAAAATTATGACATTAATTGAGGAAAATATATTGTTATACAAAGTTTGGAAATACTATTTCATTTCAGATATCCGTTTATATTTAGCAAGCAGCTTTTCCCATCCTCTCCTCTACATATACACACCCCCTATATTCCAATTCAATAATTATAATATATTTTTGTTTGTGTCGCAGACTTTTCCTATATACACTGTGTTATCAGTCAGTGAGATTTATAATATGCTCCCTGCACAATTCACACAAAACCAAGAGAGCTTCTATGTTACAATCTTTCAGGGACAAAAGACCAATCCAACCATGGATAACTAACTAACCCCAAAGCAGGTCCTAATGCTTTTGGAAACGTTCTATTTTTACCTCCTATTAACAAAGTTTGTCACAATCTGTTTTTTAAATAATTATACTATACAAGTAAAATGCAATCTATTGATAAGTTAAAAAAGGCCTCAAGATCATTACGCTTTCGATGTATTTGATAGATGAATATAATTCATCATTATAATAATTAGGCTGTATATGTAATTTATCTATTTATTGTAGACTAAAAACAAACATTTTCTACAAAGTTGTATAATATAGCGAAATAAATTGACATTCGCGAACCAATAAATTACTTGAAAAGGTTAAATTTAATGTGAATTAAATGCCCTTATTTACAAATATATATAGCATCAGATAATTCGATTTCAAAATAATATACACATGTCTAAAATAGTTGAGCATTGGGCTTTGAATTAATAATCTTGTGTATGTATATTAAAAATTGAAGAAAATTAAGCAATCTTTTTAAAATATAATACGCATATTTAACAGAAAACAGATGTTTTTTGGCACACTTCGCAATTATAGGATGGGGAAGCTGATTTTTACCCCCTCCATGTCCGATAAGAATGACATCCAGAGTGTAGAGATTTGAAAACGTCTATCCCATAGATTTATCTAGTGTATATAAATATTATAATCTTAAATCATAGAATTAGGAAAACTAAGCCACCCAATGCTCATAGTGCACAACCCGCTTGTTGAAACCTTAGGAATTATCTTTAACTGCTCTGACAATGTCATAGAGCTGGTCGCTGTTCTTCTTCTTATAGACTGTATATGCCCCCAAAGTAACCTCCCCCGTCCTCATAAGTATTCAGAAAGAGGCCTGCTACTCAAAAATGACATTTTCGCCACAACGGGGATTCCATTTTCTAGTTGTTCTATGTGGACAAATCCACACATGCTCCCCACTGGGCCTTAATCAGTCGCTAATTAAAGATAATCCGAAAATGCAAAATGGAATTAAGAATACCTACACAACTATAAAAGACTTTATACATATAACCAGCCTCTATGGTATTTGAGTCTATCTTGATCCTCGAAAGATCTTATATAGTCATATTTGCACTGCATAAAGCTAGCTAAATGTTGAACATGCTGAGATCGTTAGTCACTCAGCACGACGTATATATTCAGCTCACAGGAATGTATGGAATTATTCAACCTCATCATATAAACTGGACATATTAATCGATTATTTATTCTATATAGATTTTTAGAAACGAATTAATTAAAATGAAGCATAGAATACAAAACTAAATTATGATCCTTTTTAGTTCAACAATTTAAATACAAATATACAGAAGCTTTCAATTTAACGAATTTAAGTAATTAACCAATACTAGGTACATATATTATCAAATTACATTTCCAGTTATAGAAATTAAATTAAATTTTCAGTTTTATAGTAATCAAATAATGAAATTTTATTTAACGGACAAATTCTGAGTTCTTAAATTTTCTTAAATTCCGAATAAAGGATTAATTAGTGTAGCATTAAACTAGATATTCAACTATATAATGATATTGATTTAAATGATATACTATTATTTCGATGTCTTAAAAAGCATTTGTAAAACAGTTTTGAGTAGAAATGTATATTATATTTATCAGAGAACTTACGTATACTTCATTATTTTCCAAAAAATAGCCACAAGTCTTGCCATAATTTAATATAAATATTTATACAACTTTATTAGTTATTTACCTAATTTATGTAAATTTTATTGAAATAATCAATTTTTTGTCGATAAAATTTACAGTATGATGCATATACGAAATTAATAAGAGTTAAAGTTTTTCTATAATTATTCAGTGAATTAATAGTTACAGTCGATACATAATATATAAAGCAGAATATTTATATTAATATAAAACAAATTACAAAACACCGAACAAAATAAAATATTGAAACCCTACAGCCGTAAAAATTACAGGTTATTAATTATTTTAAATCTTTAAATTATACAGTACTTTAATTGCTCACATAGTGAATATATACACGAGTAAGAAATCCCATTAAATGGATTTAATCTGTTTAGATTCCTGGATGTATCTATTCCCAATTTTAATAGCTCGTCAATTATTTCCTACCGAGATCAAAGCGATAGATCAAATTATCACTTTCAACTTTTAGATAATGAAAGAAGGAGGGGGTCTACATTGGAGGTCATTGATGAGATATTTCAGGAGAATGCGAACGAACCATTATTGCGTCGGACGCACAAAGATGGAAACAAGGAAAACGATAAAAATCAAACCAAAACTTGCACACCTCTCTTAAACGATATAACATAATAATACATTGTTGTTGTCAAGTGTGGACAGCAGATTGATCTGATGCAATGTTACTTTAGGCACAAGATATAATCATGAATTCTTACTCTCTGGATGGTTGGCAACTATCGACTTCAACCATCTCACTACGTCTAATATTGAAATTGTAAAGGAAGATTACCTACAGATGTCAAATCAGAGGCGGTTATCTATAATCTGCGTGACTGCAAGTTTGGGAGTATTTTCCATTTTATTGAGTTCGGATCATAAGCTTGGCAGCAGACGATTAGGTGTGAATTACAGAGCGTGTATTCTGAAAATTGTTCGTTTATTGCGGTAAATTTGATTTTAATAATGTGAAATATAAAATTGAGGTATATTATAACAATTATTGACATAATTCTAGTCATTTAAAAAAATGTAACTCGACTTTCTAAGGGTGTAAGGCTTTTTCTGTTTTGTTTTTTATAATTTTAAATTTGACAAAAATATTTTCTTATCCAATAATAGATGAACTTTTATCCCTTTTACCACAAATATAAGTTAAAAACAATAATTTTTCTGTAAAATGGAAAAAAATTGTTCATTTTGACGCATTTGATAGTGTATCAGCGTTATCACATTTAATTACCTACTGTTTCATTTATTCCTTATATTATTTATACTTGTAATTTATACTATAAGACCGCTTTGCTACAAACGGTTGTTGATACAGTTTTAGTTTTCAGTTTTTGTATATACATACATTAAAGCAGAAAAGTCCACTGCAAAAGTTACAATTTATTTATATTTATATATAGATAAATACTTAACCCATCGACTGATAATATATCAGAATGTACTTTTTATCAAATCATACAAAAATGTATCGATCATTTAGAATCAATAATCAATCAATAATTAATTCTACTAACCTGTTTCACTATTGATGTCGTTTGGTAGGGATCCCTGACTCCCATGGTGATTGATAAGAGGCCCCGGCGTATCCCCCGATCTGCTCGACTGATTGTCTGTCTCTGGCGGCGTTGTCATGCAGTTGTTAGGGCCACCACCTCCACCGCCACCTTGATTACCGCCGCTGGAGTACATCATGCCGTAATGGGCGGAGGGGGAAGTCTGAAAATAAGGGGAGTTTGGAAAGGTTTTTCGTTACTAACTGCTGATTTATTAATTATCTACATATAATAGTGTATACACATTATCTATACACTAGCATTTTACTGAACATACAGTCCAGCAGTCTTGGTAACATAGGCTAAACTTTTTCTATACACAAAAGGTTGGTAGAAAATGTTACTCCTTATAAAGTCTGAATCTCTCAATATCTCAGATATGAGGCTAAAAACTATCGAAAAACGATTTCAATTGGAGAAATCAACATAAAACTTTTATTGTTTTTATTTTGATAATTTCATCGGAATGTTTACCTTGATAAAACAGAATTTGACATTTGACATTTTTGTTATATTTTATATAAAAAGGTGTAAAACGTCTCCTTATTGATTAAAATATTAATCATTTATTAAACGTTTGGTCATAACTGAAGGTAAGGCATATTATTCAGCGACTTGTGGCTATTGTAGATCGATAGTCGGTTAAATTTCAACATTGCAAGTTTATTGATTTTACAACATCAGCAAAGAAATCCGATTGACGGAATGTCTAACAATAAATTACCACATTAAAGCAAATTTTTTTATTTATATATATATATATTAAATATACTACCCTAAAAATAAATAATTGCTGCATATTTATGTGTGATTTGAAATTTACTGAACTTCTTTAAATTAGTAAACATAGCAAAACCTTTGTTATTGTCGTCTTTTAAATAATTGATTTGTAGTTGATCTAATAGTCACATGATTATTCCATGTTACTGGCTTGTGATTGGATGCCTGTTTTTTCAACAAAAATGAGTGTTATTATATTATATATATAGCATTTTAACAGTATCGTAATAATTAGTGATAGTCACTTTAAAAGCAAGTTCTACCAAGAAATTAGCGTCATTAGTAAACATATTATTGAGTTCAGGAAACGCTGATTATTATTTCATGTATATTTTTAAAGTCATTTGAGAATGTGAATTAGCAACAAACTTACATATAATTAATTAATTATTCGTTGCATAAATAAGTACCTATATATATATATATATATATATATGGGTAGCGTGAATTATATATTATCTGTAAATGAAATGTGTTTTTATGCGTATTATTACTTCACTGTATATCCTGGTTTGTACAATCCAAGAATAGCTTTATACGAAGATTAATGACGTCCGCTAATGCTCATTTCCGACACGCAATTTTGGCATCCCACACTACAATTATATACTATACCTTACAAATCCTGCTATTCTCTAATTATGATATGAGGCTGCATGATACCACTGTAACTTAACTTATGATGTATAATGTTCGCACATATATACTCAATATCAATGTAATGTAATCGAAAGCTATTTAGCATATTATACAATTATATGTGTATAGTTCATCCTGTTAAAATAATTAAATTAAATCTATTTCCCCCTCCATTATCTACTGACTATATAGTTTGCAAAGCAAGCGGAAAATTTGCAACAATACATTGATATTCGCACACAAGTGTATTAATAATTAATAAATAATAGTAATGCATAAGATAAGCACATATTATGTATATATACAATAGAAAGATTGCTAACACATGTTATTTCTGCGTTAAGCTCAATGGCCCTATATATACACTAACGATATTGCATTACTATTATCAGTAATCATCAGTATTATGTGTTCTGCAAGTTATAAACAAATTTGATCAATTATGCTATTTAATTTAAATCAGTTAATGATTTCAAATTAGTAAATTTAAAAGATAACTTCGAGATATAAGACCTCCTGGGGGTATGATTTATCCTTTCGTTATGTATAAACATATTGGTACCTACCAGACATACTATACTGTCAATAACATTATAATTATTATAAGCAAAAAATTAATCAATTAATCAATTATATCCACAACTAAACTTCCAGATATTATACTGAAGATACGCGAAAGCTAAAATAGAAATATATGTACATATTATACGAAAGTCACAAAGACAGACTGACTGGACATTTCTTATACTTTATAGCTTTGCTTTGATAATATCAACAGCTGGACACTTCATAAAATATTTCCTCTCGATTAAAATATATATTCACAGAAAGCTGGAAGGGGGTCCACTGACTGTTAACTGTGAAAATTAAGATTTAGCGGGTGGGCTTTATACATATATGTATATATACTTGAAGCGATCTATTCATCTTGTGTTAAAACTGGTCAAACTCCTTCACGCTCGGTTCTCAATTAATTTGTGTGGCGGCGTTTCTTAATTGAAAACAACCCCTCCAACTTTCTACTCCTTTCTCTAAATGCGCCGACCATAAACCACACAGCAGTGGTCAGCTTTCTAAGGGATGCTGGGAAGTAGTGGTAAAGATTCCAGATGAATGAAGTGACCACTCAATGTCATAAACAAACAGACCTCTTAGAATCCTGTCCCCCCCCCCTCCCATTGTGCTTTCTTCTATTCTTCTTATAGAGCATGTGTGAAATCGAAAGTTTCTGCCGAAACAGCCTCCCTCAACATTTAGAAATGATTACGCCTCAATTTCTTTCCACTGAGCGTTATCCTGTGTTGATAACAGACTTACATAGAGATAAATAGTAGCCCGACGAACAAATATAACCCGAAAGATAATGATGCGGGGATAGTACCTGAAGAGCTGACGAAGTGTTAGGAAAGTACTTGACCAAAGATGGCATTGGGGGGGGGATGTCCTGATTTCATTATAATATGTAATATTACGTCAGGCAAAGGGGATCTAGGTAAACAGGAGGCTGGATAAAGTTGATTAGTGCACAAGAGGTGAATGGCCGCGCGTGTGTGCACAGTAAACACATATGGTGGCACTGCGCTTGTTCAACACGTCATTAACGCAGTTATTAATAATCGCGGGAAAGATCCCCAATTTTGCTTCTTATGTAGACATAGATATATAAGTACTTATCTATGTTGACAATGATTTCTCTGATGGATTTTTACAAATTGATGCATTTAAAAATCAATAGAAAACGTACTAAAGCCGTCGCAAAGTGGGAAAGGGGATTTTAATGCAAAATTTATAAATTAGACACTATAAAATATTAAAAGAATGTAAATTTATTATTAAAGTGAGTATTTTAGCCTTAAAAAGCGAAATAGGGAATAACATAGGTAGATAGATGAAACTACAACTAACTTCAAGAGTAAAAATGGGATTATTTGGGTTTATGGGAAGTACATAGGCTAGCCAGAATACTACTCAGCCATTCCTGATAAAAGCACAATAATAACAATTATAAACAGAGTGAAAGTCTGGGTGCGTGTATATGGAATTAGGGGAAGACTTTAATAGTATGTTATAAGAATCACATGTAAGGTGAGGAAGGGAGACTATACAAGAGACTAGGCGAATAGAAACCCAGAATCCTAGAAGGTATAGTAAGCATTTGGTCGGTCTGGGTATTTAATGAAATTAAGCTTTAAAAGCATCAAAGTGTCTAATTGTGACTGTTTCACTCTGGTATACAAAACTCAGCCATCCATTGCTTCTTCCATATCATATACCCCACCACGAATTCAAACCATAAATAACGTTTTGGGTGAATATGCTTGTAGCGTGTATAGCAGCCGAGAAGACAATATCTACCATATTATAGGAGTTAGCTAACTTAACTAACTAGGTAACCTCAATACCTCCCTGGTTGATCAACAGGAAGAACAGCGAGAAAGGAAGGTAGAAAAATGGGCTGGGTCACAGTTCCATAATTCTTCTGCTTTGCTCACATCGCATTATGCGTTAATGCATTTGGAGAAGAGGGGGGGGGGGGATCTAATATAAGGGAACACTTTAACGGGCCAACTATTTAACAATTTTTCCTTCTCATTCACCATTTTGTTTATATGATCATATTTTATCGATTTAAATAAAGTGTATATCAGACAGAATACACACACGAAGCAAACGAAATCCGATATGTCATTTTTATACGTTTCAGACAATTGAACTAGGTATCTAATTCATCAACCGAGCTATTTTATTTAAGATCAAAAAGACGCGCGCTAAATTTGAAATAATAATGACACGAAAATTGCTGACAATAAGTACAGAATCATCACTTTAATTGATGGTCACCGCAGTCTTTATTTAATCTTAATCTTTATTTGTGTTTCATACACCTAAATATACATATACCGAGCTGATTAACAATAAGCTGTCATGAGTTTCAATTGAGCAGATTTGATGTCCATCGATGTAAATACAATCTGCCTAAACACTTTTGGAGATTATAATGCACAAAGTATGTCAAAGAAATTGTCAAGCTCGCCTTATTCTATCCCCTGGACTTCTTACTCGGGTATAGGGGCATTTTTCTGGGCAGAATGACCGTGAAACACAATCTCTTTAAGCGAATTTGTGAGAGAACGACGCGTGTGAAATAATCTTTAAATGGCAACACTCGTTCTCATGGTTTTAGTCAAGCAAAGAAGCCCGATTTCTTGAAATAATTGAGCGAGAAAGCCTCGGGCTAAGAAGTGTCAAGAAAAATACATGATACCCTAAACTTGTTTTGGTATCCAAGGGTCACTTATTATAGCTCTTCAACATTTTGTATATTCTCAGAAAAGAAAAGAAATTGTTCAAAATTTTCCCAACTATGTATGTACATACAAAATAAATGTATATTATTACAGTCCGCTGGAGTGAATTTATTAGACAAATGATGAAAAGAAAGAATTACTGATTCGTATGGTTTTTTTGTAAATAAATTTCAAGCAAATTTTATGAATGTATTGCTGCATACGCATAGCAGATAAGTAAGAAATGTGACAGCTGATATTTTTTCTTCAAATAGGAAAAATAAACAAGGATAAGGGGAACTGATCTTGCCATGAAAGCAAGCGGTATCATCCACACGCAATGAGAACATCCATTTTGTTGACTTATTAATTTGTTTGTCTTTAATAACTAATAAGCAGTCTGCGTGCCGTTGATTGATAACTCTTCAATTCTCCTCTATACAATTCCGGAAGAATTTGACCCAATATTTGGCAGATATAGAAGAACCCCTTTTTAAGTTGCATGTGACGACGCCATGTGAATAGCCATCAGAGCCGCGAATTCCTTGTCCGAAAAACACAATCCATTGTGTTGCCCATTGAGATTCTCAAGAGACTGCTGCAGGTAAAAATTCTCTAAATAATACCGTCAAGAAACAGTTGGCTTTATTACCAAATCAAAACCAAAATTCTCATCCGTCTCTTCTGTTTTGTCACAAAGCTTTGGTATATCAAATAGTCAATAATATATTAATATACACAATATTATAACAAACAAACTTTCCTATACCAGCTTTACGATGCGACACCAGAGCCAGAAAGTTTAAAATAATAGTTCCGCACGTGGAACTGCTTTCGTTTCAAGATCAAAGATGTCCCCCACTCTTTTTTTGTTTTTACTATTTCCCGTTTCATTGCAGAGATTGATTTCCGAGGGGAGAGGAGAGAGGGGGACCCTCAAACTCAATCCTCCTTTTCCGCTGCTTTCTTCTCTCCTGCGAGGAGGCACGCCCGACTGGACGCAAACAATTCTTTCCTCTGTGGGAATTTTGGAGTTCCCCATGTGCTCTTCAACACTCGTAGAGTAGACTTCAGAGATCCAAGCAAGCACCAGACCAACAAGAGACTATATAGGAGAGATATCTAGATGTTGTCTATGGCGCCATGAGAGAAAAGCGAAGAGAGGAGGGCGGAGGTAGTTAGAGAGAAAGCAAAACTACAACTAATAAGATGACACAATTGCGACCGAGGCTAGCATTTCCTGCACTCCATAGAAGGTGGTATAGGTATCTATTAACTATAACTTCATACCAAGTGGGGTTCTTTCTAATGCACCGCACGCCCCAACAGTCACCGTATAATAGACTACTTTCTTCGTGTAATTCACTCGATAACCCTTTCTAACTAACTATATAGGAACGCCGGTGTATACCTGTGCATTGGTAGTAGGAGACCATTACCAGTATACTTCACGATGTAAAAGAAGTGCTCCTATATAACTTAGCTTATAATATGTAGTTGCCTCCACTGAAGCCTTTTGTATACAACTGGAAAAGTAATATTCATAATAATGATAATGATAAATAAGTTGGAATGACAACTGTCCCCAGGAGCGGGAACAAAAAGCAATCACTCCCATATCGCCTTCCAACTACAATGTAACTGTCACTTCGTCCCTCCCCCTGAAAGGGTTATTACGATAAAATAATAATATTGTTTTCTCTCTTCACTAATATATCCATTTCATAAACTGTTTCATTCCCCGATACTAGCTCCTCTCACATCTCCCTTTCGCTACCTTTCGTTAAAAGAGGAACTTGCTAAACCCATAGCTAATGATTTTATGACTAAATGTGGGGTGCTTTCGTTCTGCAGATAATAATGTGAAATCTATCTTGACTCTTTAATAGTTGGTTTGGCCGATTAGATACCAAATTTACTGAGATAGAGAATACGTTGTATATTCCCAGCTATATAGGGAGGAGCAATTTGCAGCTGCCGAAAACATTGATTTCATTCTTAAAATATCGTAAAAGTATTAAATTTATCATCGGTGGCTCCAGATAATATTATCGTCAGCTAATAGACACGACTGTGTAGTTTTACACGCTTACACACAGTGCAAACTTGTGTTTTGACATTTTGCTAAATTATCCACCCCAGTCTAGGGGTGTACTAAATACTATATACCTATTTCCTTGAGGTACATATATCTTCATAGTAAGTTGTAAAGCATTCTTTTAAACAGAACCCTGGCTATTTGTAGTTTGTACGGCATACAATAAGGAGTGAACTGAATTTATATAATATATTTATATATTACCCAAACAAATGCGCCGTCGATCAAAGATTTGATAGTATTTGGAATCGCTTATACACGATATAGTTAGTAACTGTTGGTCGTTCAAAATGGACGAAGCTAATCCAAGGGACTAGTTTCTGGAATGACAAACTTCACAAATTCCCCAATATTTAGCAGAAAAATGTAAGCCCAATAATAAGTGTATAATATATATATATATATATGTATAGTAAAGTAGTTAGTTACATTCCAGTTGGGATGTTGATATACATGAAAAGCGATGCAATATTATTATTACTTCATGACTACGTTATACTACAACCAAATGCGTATACAGCTCTAATAGCTGATAACCGAGCTACAAGCGATACAGAAACAACTTCCATAGACCACTCCCCTTTCTCTGTATAACAACGTATTCTAAAAATGCCTCCTCCTCTATACTTCTCTTCCCTCATTTCGCCGCCTCTTTATGTATATAGAAGGGGATTTAGAGTGCCCCGCTGCTGCTAAATTATACCCGCGTCGTTAATTGCCCTAAAATGCGGTCTTGTGCACAACCCATTTACTTATCCCCATCGACTTTAGGCGGCAGAAAAGCATTTGCGGAAAGTTCACAGAGGTCTGGGGTGTTGGGGATAAGTATGCTACAGCAGTGCTACCCTCCCCCATTTTACACTAATGTATTTGCTACTTTGGATGTTGCACAAGCATTTTATCTACAAGCCATGCAGTAACAGTTCCTTTCTTATCAGTGGACACTCTCCAGGATTGTATCCACATGCACACAGCCATATACTCGCAGACAAACAAAATATACACACAGAGCTGATCATGATGATGATGATGATGATGAGATACACATACCTAAATAGGCCAGAGGAGAGGCGGGGAGGGTCCGTATATACCAACCGTTTCACATGCTGGACAAACCGAGCATTATGGGCGCCAAGGGTTGTATCTACCCGCATAGCTAAAATGAATCCACTTCAGGGGAAGGGGTACCCGCGAGGAAGACAGAGCTTACAACTAGGCCTATCGTACGTAGGTAAGGACACCAAACTAATATAGCTACTTACTTAGCAACGCGGGGATCACTCCCCGAGATTTTGTAAACAGCACCTCAAGTGGTCCCTGTATTTTTTTTCTCATCTTAATAAACCAAAGATCTTCACTGTTGCTCGTGATGCAGCTATCTAACGGGTGGTTTTTGTGGTTATTATAGACTTTCAGAGATTATCACCAATTATTTACCCATTTCTATCCATAAGTATATCTATTTATCGGCAAATTCTGTTTACAGGGCTGAATACACGAAAACATCAAGGGCTTAAGTGGACCGCTTTTGCACTTCATCTCATATCACTTTATAGTATCAATAACGGAAAAGCGTAGAAATGAGCAGATTTATCGCCTTTTGCAGAATTCTAAAATGCTAACTATGCTATTTGCTTATTCATGAGACTTGACGAGTCCGCACTTAATGAGGCCGCATCATTGATAAGGGTGTCACCAATATATAAACAGTTAAAATGGTGCACATATGAAGTTCACATGTTTACATGTTCTCCCACATTTCCAAGAATTATACAAATTTGTAAGGATTTTAAAATTAATAAAATATTCTGCAAAGAATTTATTTAAAATGAAAGTGAATGTTAATATATACCATTTAAAACGTTTAAGATTGATTCTATAAAAGATGCTTTTGGTTAGTAGTTGAAGATACGTAGTTGTACAAAGAAGAACATATTAACTGTCACGGAAAGTGACACTTTTGACACGTTTAATTTGCGTCCCACCTTTTGTAACGGAAATGACGATTAGATATTTCTTCTTCATATAACAATTAATTCTCATGGCCTCAAAGAGAAATGTAGAAAAATATTTTCTTATTTGAGATATATACAGCAACATTTGGTTTAATTCAAAATAAATTGTTGTATTTCACTGTTTTAATAAATCCAAAGCTACCTTGTTTTCAAATACTTCGGAGAAAGGAAAAATTAATCTGTGTAAATCGAAAGAAATTGTATTTAAAATAAGTCATTTTAAATTATAACATAAAACAAAACCCCTTTTTAAATTTTATATATGTAGTTCAAAATATGTATATTCGGATTGTATATTAATTAAATAAATAAATACAGCTTGTATAAAAGTATTAATTAATTGCAAAAATTGCTATTCAGATAAATTAATGTTATTGGAAATAAATTTTGAAACTTTGAAAAGCGCAAAAAATGTTTTTATTATTTGATGTAAAGATGAAAATAAAAAATATGGAAAAAAATCAATATTTAAAAAGGACATTTTCATTGAGATAATGCGAAGATTTATGAGCAATAATATAGTAGAAGTATATTTAACTGGTAATTATGAGCTGAGTTATGGTATAGAACTCTGAAAGAAAGGTTAATCGAAAGCGAACGTGAGGGTCAATTGTTAGCCCAAATTGTGTCAAACCCTGAAAGTGTGCGGTGGGTCTTATGTGCGCTGAGTTTTATGGCTCAAACACCATCCTACCTTGATTACCATACAGACGAGGGCGTTACTGTTGCAAGTCAGCCTACTGACTTCCGAAGAGTATCAATCAAACTGGGACCATGATGGTCTTCCTGTTTAGGCAAAAGAGACCGTAATTACACCCAACGTGTGTCGCGGTATCGGTCAAACAAACTAGGTCTGCATATCATTTCTTTTGCAGGGTGTGCTCTTGCATTTTATGCAGATGCTACTGCGATGTCTCACTGTCAGGGTGTCTGTCTGTCTAGTTGGCTCATACAGTTAGTGCTTGAATGTGTGATAGTGTGTCACTGTGATGAAATGAAAGAGGTATAGTACAGTTTTCGGGAGGAGAACACAGAAATGGAATCAAACGGAACCCAAGACAGAACTGCCTTCTACCGTTCGTCTGTTTGTAGCCGCTTTGAATCCAAGCGCAGATACGGGTGGATGGGTTTGTGTCGGTCTCTTTGCCCCAGCACGTTGGGTGGGTCGGCTGGTCAATTATTAGTCTGCTTCGTTCGTCTCTTGAGTGCACACGCCAGCCAGCCAAAGTACATCAAAACTGCGGAGAGGCCTTTTGCTTTGTTTATATGCGTTTTGTAGGTGCCGCTATATACTAGGTATACTGTTTTCTTCATCCCTGCAGTGTGACTGTTTCGTTGAGTGTGATAGCAGGTCCGACTGGATCGATTCACAATAATATTATGAATCTTGCAGGTATACCAGGAGTTAAGGTGGATGCTGCGTCGTGCCACTTGACTGCGCCGTACGTTGTAAATAATGCAATTGTTCAGGTCGACTTTGAAGAGACTAAATTTTCACTTGTGTGTATCCCTTATGGTGTAGTGCTTTTTCACAAGTAGGTATGTGGAGTCTTTGCAGTCTGTTCTTAATTGCACTTTGTTCTGTTTAATTAATTTACAAATATTACAGACTATGATGATAAAAGATATACGACAAGAATTTAATTTTATTTTAGAATAATTTGTAAATTATTTAAAACTTACAAGTTCTTGAAACCAAACGAAGTGTATATTTCAATGCAGGTAGAAAATATATTCAGACACTAAATATATATTAAACTTATACAATTAAATTTTAAAATATTCGTTTTAGTATTAATTCTACCTCTCTATAGAATAACTTTTCTTTCGTCTATTATAATATAGGTGGAAATATATATACAATTGTATATATAATTATAATAGAATCAGTCTAATTTTAGAAAGTCATTAAATTAGTTTCTGCTGCTGCATAGTTGGTTCATTTTTCCATTTATTAAAACGCTGATTGCGATTAAGAATCTTTTTGCATGTTAAACTTTTAAAGAGTGCAAGAAAATAAAAGGCATTTTAATATTACATAAAACGTCTGTTAATGGACTAAAGTTGAGAAAGTTGTAAAACGCACATGGAACGCAAAGCAGAAAACGAACCGTTTTTGCGATAGATAATATAATACGTACTAATAATATGTCTAAACACTTTAATTTCTGCAAAATTTAAGTGAGTGCGTTGGGCACGATTTTAATAGTTATAATTATATAATGGATTAACTTTAGCAAAGAAAGTTGTGCATGCTGAATATCGTCCGATAAAGAAAGTCGTGGTGCTGTTGGGTAAAATGGTTATGTGGTACGGTACACAAGTTAACCGTCCTAATAAAAAGATGAGTAAACAACAATCTAGTTTACGAGCTACAGGGACACAAACATATAAGCACTTGGACGCGCACTTCATTCACCATTTTAAGGATCACAAACGGACAGGATGGGGAAAAGTAGGCACCATAAAAATGGGAGGAAAGAAAATATTTAATGAGAAAGAAAAGAACCGCCTCTCACTCTTGAGATAAGGATGCTAGAGACATATGCACGAAAGGACGCGGACTAGTGTGCCTTATACTGTGTAAGATATACGTTTACCTTAACGATAATGATGCTTAACCACCTTTCCCAACCTTTCTGTGAGGCAGGACAGGGCGGGAAATGGGCGCATGCGATCGTAAATCGGTCCAGTTTATTGCCCAGTTTATGGCCCAGAGAGTTAAGGACTAATTATCTCCCCCCCCCCCTCCAATGGAAAAGCGAAAGTGGTAACCCCCACTCCTGCACGCAGCTGTTGTTAGTTTCGCAATGGAGCGCATACTCTACTATACTGTACTGAGAGAATAATTGTAGTTTCCAATGTAGTGGTAAATAATGACGTTACCAATAGTATAAATTACACATATATATTCCCAATGAATACGTCCAAAGATGACACTGAGAAAGCGGGCACTTTCTGCCTGATACGCCATCTAAAGTATATCTATATCTCCAAAATGCCAATGTACGCTCCTCCATGCAATGCATGTTTCATGAGCCGCATAATGACTCGTTTTATTACCAACTATATTTCTTGTCCCTCCTCCACCGCTGCACCAAAGAAATACTTTTTATTTCTTCGTCAAGTTGTTATTATAATCTTAGAATGCAGTCCACCTTGCATTAATTTGAAATTAGATGCGGATATACGTAAAATATGGTTTAGTTTCTAAGGTCAAGATATCAAAAAGTTTACAATGTTATAACTTATTAACTTACAACAAGATATGTATCTTATTATTCTTGTAATTAGTTGTGATAAAATAATAATTATAACATTCGCCAAATCTACAACAATATAATTTGCAAATAGTAGCTGTAGTGTTTAGCGTATTCTATATATCTGGTTGTACGCATCTAGGACTGAACTAACGTAAACAACAGACTGGGAAAGATGTAATTATTGGATGATTTCTGAGACATTAATGCTGGGTTCAATAAGACCGTTAATGTCACCAAAGAAAACTGGAGATGATTTATGGTGTTCCTGCCGATGCATATACATACTTCTACTTATTCTGATGTGCTCTGCATAACCAAAAATCCATAATAATATTAGTAAAAACCAATGCAGACATATATTTATACCTACACCCTAGCTCAGTATACACACATGGGCATATAGGGGTAAGATTTCACTATATATATATATGTATATAGGGACTCTCTCGTTTCATGTTGTTTTTCAACTTATATTTGACGAGGTACATTATGCATTATACGCAAACTGCAATTATACGCTGGACTTTGCAGTGACAAATAACATCCAATATAGCCACACTATACAACTATACTACTATGTATACGTCTTTGAAAACACACTAATCCGACATCCTTTATTACAAGACCAAGGGGATCTCAATTACAGTCGTAAATCACTCATTCCCTTGGAATATCTTAAACCCGGCTGTCCAACTTCAGAGTACAAATACCAAAAATGGGGCTATATAGAATAACAATGTATATATGCACGAAAAGAGAAAGAGCCAAGAGCTGAGCGACCCAATGAAAGGTGTAATCTGAGAATATAATTTGGTGGTCGATTCATTCAGACACAAAAATATTATATGTAGTAATAGTTTCGTATATGATCGCAATCGCCTGTGACATATCATATATGTAGCTTCAAAGGCAAAGGTTGTAGATTCGATATGAATATGAAATTACTTTCATAATTAACTTGGTACTCTAGTGAGTAATGTTATCGCTAAAAAGACATACACATTTTGATTACTATGATTAATTAATTATAATATTTATTCTCAGAGCGTTTTAAGACTTCAAATTATTAGAAGTCATTTTATTCGTAATACGATTTACGCATACTTGATTAAAATGGAATTTGAAAGAGTTTTCTCGTACATTTTAAGAATGGAGTAACTAAAAGTGTTATCGGTTCTTCTAACATAGACGACATTATTAGTATATATTTATAACATTTAAACTTTCAATAAGAATTCTTTAAAACAAAGACGAAGGTTTTGAGAAACTTACAAAGTTTCCGGAATGTTCAGATGACCTATGCAGACACGGACGAGCTTAATTGTATGTAATTATTTACTTTGGTGAACCATATTTCCCTCAATTTGAAAAATATTTAATTTAGGAATTTTTTCGTCATTTGGCAGTAAGGATTAAAATATATTTATTTGTTTAAAGTTACCTATCCAAATTTGTACCGTTAAAGAATAAAGATGTCATCATAAATAGACAAAAAATCGAAAATGAAATGACAAAGTATGCATTTTTATGAAAACTCTTAAATCCTTTTTTTGTAAGAACCAGTATAAAGAACCTAAAGAAACTACTTACCCGATGACCACAAGGACTGACGACATTGTTGTTGTGCGTGGATGCGGAATTTGACCTATGGACCAGTCCTGGATGTTGCTGACCAATCAAATGCTTGCTGCCTGACTCCGTGAGTGTCGGCGGTGGAGGTGGGGCTCCGCCGTAGACTCCGGTGTGAGCGTGCAAACCCTGGTCCACGTGTTGGTGTCCCAAGTGTTGCTGCTGGTGATTTAGGTGGGCGTGGTGGCTGGGATGGGGGTGTCCACTTGGGTGATGGGAGTGATGCCCAGTTGGGGGCGCCGTTGAGGGTGGAGGGCCCGATGCGGGAGGAGAGGCTGCCGAACCTGTCGACCCAGTGGAGTCTCGGTCCTCGATGACCAGGTCAATGGGCATCTTTCCCTTGAGACAGGTGATGTAGCGGGAGCAGAAGTTGTCGCAAAGTTCGTGCACCTGTGTTGGTCAAGAAAGAGTGACATACATTTGTAGAGAATGCGATCTTGAAAGGTTTGGCATGGGAAGGGCATTTTGGGCATGCGAGAAATAAATTTCATTCATCAAAAATAAGTTTTACGTGAACTAAGCAAATTTTATATGCAAATAATAAATTTGATCTTCTAAATATATTATTAACAGGCTATAATAAACTCAACATGTCAAATATAAATTTGACATGTGAGGGGCTCCATTTTTTAATATAAAAATAACAAATAATATTCAAAGCTTTACCAATAGTAACTTATTTGAAATAGTAAAATTTCTTCATATTAAATATTTGCAAATTAAAAAAATCATAAAAATAAGAATGGAACACCCTAAGTCACAATTGCTGTCATTTTTAAGAAAGGTGTCAATTTTTAACAGTAGTGATTAGAATAGAAACACATTAAATTGGTTTTCTTTATGCATACATTCCACTAATATTGAATTGCTTTCTAAACGGCAATATAGGTTAAATATTACAAATAGTTAAAGATGAGATACCTACTAAGTGGAAATAAGTGAGAAACTGTTAGTTGCCTTCCGAAGTTTTATTAAAATCCTCGACTTTTTTTGGGGCAATAGGAGACTGCAAATGTTTGGTTATTCGATTTCAGTAAAAAAATTAAACACACCGCAGAAATGTCAAACTAAATATGTACATATATACAATATTCAATTCTACACCACTGCATACATCGCTGTGCTTTTCATTATAGTGATATACAGAATTATTTTCCAAACTTGCAAACCGGTGAAAATACACTGATTTAGGGGGATGAGGGGGGCGGCGAGTATCATTATCAGGGAAAAAGATGGTCCTCTAAGCATCTGCAAAGGTCATCAAGCCAGAACAATCTCACTACAATCCCCCAAATAATATGCGGTGAACGAAAGGTGCGTTAATAAGTCGGGGCGGTACTTCAGCGGCACTGTAAAGGGGACCTCTTCAAATCGAAGCAAGGTGGAGATTAGTTGGTAATTTGGCGGCTAATATATATGCTGATAAACTTGCCAGGTATATAGGCGGTCGGTCGGTTGGAAGACCAAAAACTAAATTCTTACTTATATGTACTCGCGAGCTAACAGGTATAACAAAGCAACCGACCGATTGATAACAAAATATGTGTTCCTACACAGCAGCCCTGCTTTCGGTAGGTATTATATACCACTCCACTCTCTAATCCTAAGAGCTGATAACAACTAAAAACAAATTATACATTCATACGGATACGATATAGCTGTTTGCAAAACTTTTATAGCAAATCCAGCCGCATCTTGTAAGTGTTGTTTTTGGAAACATTATTCGTATATATAGAGACATGACAGAAAGTGGTGGCGGTAAATTAATCTTAAATTAACCACGTGCGATTGCGGGCTTCTTTTCAAAGGGTCCCAATAACTTATATTGATACCGACGAACTGTTCTATTGGCCCACTCAATGGGCATAGTATGGGGGTGTGATATACTTACAGTTACTATAATAGGAAATGATCACAGAATATTGTGCTAGGCAGTACTTTGTAGCCATCTCAAATTACTCAAGATTACGTATTAAGTATGCAGAGATCATTTTCGACTCGATTATTCAACGCTGTTTACGTTACAATAGTTTATTTCTCTCATAATAGGTACATATTATCAAGGTTCCATCCCATTCTCTGACATTATTAGCTGTCCCTCATGTGGCCCCATTATACCACACCTTTGATTGCCAAAAGGCACCGCCCCAAAGCTATAATAGTACCACGATGCCACACTCAACTTACTGTAATAGAGTACGCATTGTACAAGCATATTATACAGACCCTCTAGAAATACTATCTACATAGTTTGGCTTTTTTTATTATTGCAGCGCCTTTATAGCTTTATAAGTGCCAAGAGGGGTCGATATATAGGGCTTGAGTTACCTTTTCAATTTCTAGTAGATGAAACCGGAGTACTTGAATCGCTTGTATCATCTGTGGAGAAGTGGAAAAACAGAGGGCGATACACTTGTTAAATATAGGTAGACGGCACATAGAGGTCTAATATGATATATTATTATTATTAGAATTATTATTACAAATTACTATAATATCGTATGGATGAGATACCCTACTACTTCATGCATAATACAATAGAGACTTTACCAAGGATGAGATATCAAAATTAGAGTCAAATATAATATGAATTTTTTAGACACAAACCATGGCTTATGAGTATAATATTTGAAAGAAAGGACAAACAATCTATATCTACAATAAAATTGATATACACTGTCTTATACGAACAGATTACAAAGTATACTTACACACAACATACATATATATTCTCAATATATATATACTTTAATATCAACGTCATACTAAGACGTACTGTAGACAATATTATATTATACAAATGAATTGTTTTTCTATATAGACACTTGAGTTAACAATTTATATGATCGTTATAATCTGTAGATGATCATTGTATAATATCTCTATAAAGTATAAATATAAGTTTTATCTTGGAACATACAAACAAACAAGAAATTAGCTGAATAATGTTTAATTAATATCTAATTTAATCGTTTTCTTTATTTAAAATAAATATGATCTTTAGTAACGGGTAATGTAATAGGACATGCAGGGTATTTGCATTTTCTTTATAATGTTCAACCTCTAATTTTATTAAGGTCAATTTATAGTTCAAATGAAACAAATGTTTTATTGTTAAAATTTGACTAAAAATGTCTGAATCTAACAGTAAAATTCAAAATTAATTTAAAATGTGATATTTTACTTATTATTAAATGCAATATTTCTACTTTTTATGTCATATTTCAAGTTATTTATTTAAAAAATACAAACAATAACAGAATTTCGCGAAAAACGCATTTAAAAATAGTTACAGAGAAATTTATCAGTGAATGTTGGTGCAAAATAAACCTCCAAATATGTCTATATATGTCTACAAAACGTTTTCAAAATAATGCATAATAATTATTTTCTGCAAAAACCATCCGAAATAAAAACGCAGATTACGTTTATTTTTAGTTCACATGAAACCTACCAAAGAATCCAGTTCTTGATTGGATGTGTAGAATTCTTTCTCAGAAGCAGCCAACTGAAGAAAAAAAAATACAACAAAATCATAAAGTCTACGAAAAAAGTTCCGAAAAATTATTGAAGGTATTGAACATTAATGCAATGCTGTAGCAAGTGAATACAATTTTGGACCCAAACCCCTAAACAGACTCATGCTAAGGACACCAACTCAAATGAGTCTGTGAATTGGAAACCGTGCTCCCTATTTCATGATTAGGTGATAATGAATTTCTTCACCGTTATGTAGCATGGGGCCCGCTATACATAGGCCTATTTGGTATACATTGGGGAGTCCACATCCTCCAAACAAACTATAAACGGGCAATAAATCTGTCGGAAAACACCTGATCCTGCTCCATTGTTTATGACTTTTCAGACAACCTGTTTTATTTGTTTTTTTCTCCACAACTCCCTCCTTCAAAAGGAGTGTATATAAAAACAATAACTAACCACAGACAGGTAGAAGAACACACCAAAGACACTCAATTCAAGAGTCTGCTAGGTGAGTCAAGACGCACCACTGTTGGGGAGTGCACCGTATATCCATTCCAAGGCAGTTGTGATAATAGATACCTACATTGTGAGCAGATATACAGATGGGTTGTAATTTCATTGATTTGTTTATTTACAAAGTGTCATAATTTCTAGGTGATGGGGAGGTGCTAGCTGTCGGGAGTTAATCAAAATTAATTTGAAAGAAAAATTGGACACGGAACTATAGTATAGGTGTATAGTATAAGGACAATATCATATAGTAATACATCTGACTTAGAGAAAGTGACGAATCCATGCAACGCACTACACGCAGAATATCTTAGGCCCGTGAGAAAGTGGGCAAATATCTCTGTATCAATAAAAACATATCCTCTGATATAACATAATTAACATACGCAGCTGAGAGAAACATTAATTTTACCGAAGTTTCTTGCATTAATGATTACCCTAATATGTTAAAAAGACACAACAACTTGTTCAAATTTTAAATGCTATATTGCTTTATTTTATTTAATATTTTAAAAATAGAAGGAATCAGTATCCAATAGTTATTTCGATAAATAGTGATAACTTAGCTTAAGAAATTTCAAAGTCAAAACAAATATATATTTTATAATTATTAAACTAAATAATATATATTATATT
>JAYRBW010077239.1:0-24619 GCA_036023295.1 Invenusta paracnida | reverse complement strand
CCTGATGCTGGGTCCGAGGTGGTGTTGATAGCAGGGTGACCTTCCCCAAGGGCTGCTTACTCGTGTTGGCTGTTGGTGGTGAGGTCGGCAATTCTGCCACGAGACTAAACAATTCAAATTAAAAACAACAAATTTAGCAAACGAGAGGTGTCACAATTAAGCTGCTTCTTTACTATTTTTTGTACAAAAACCTGCTTCTTTACATGACAAGTTACTTCTTTCCTCATTGACCTTCAATTTGTTTATAGCAACGACACGAAGTTATAGAGAAAGTAGGCATGTCCTATTTTTTATGCGCAACATTCGTCATATTTGGTTTGTGTGTGAGAGAGACAGCGTAATCGGCGTTGAGTGGCTGGATATTGGCTACTCAATAGCCAATCAGAACAAGGCATGACACACACGTCGATACAAGTGACACACAAGTTGAGTAAAGAATCAACTTCTTGTACAAAGAAGTAACAATGATTGCAAGAAAGCAGATCTTTGTCGAAAGAAGTAACTTCTTTAATAGAGGCAATCTATTGTGTAAATAAACAGCTTAATTGAAATAAAAACAGGTAGTTATATTTTGACAACTCTCGGCCAACATAAAAGAATTGTAGAGCGTAAGGCAATACAGCTCGTAAATGATGATAACATACCTCGGTGGCGGTAAAGGCAATAGACCGCGACTCGCTCCAAGCTTCGCTGGAGTAGGAAGTAAAGAAATGGGCTCGCCCTGAGCACCATGCGACTGACCCAACACCACATTTGTTTGGAAGCCACCAGCTGGAGGCAACGGCAACAGACCGGATCTAACTGGTTCTTGGGTGCTGCTGATGGGAGTGGCCAGAAGGGGCTTGCTGCATGGCGGCGCTTCGAATTGGAATCCCGAATTCATCTGGAGGGCATTCTCGGGCTTTGGAGCCTGCAGATCACTGCCTTTTAAGGGCAAAAGAAAGCCAGAATTTTGAAATGCACAACTACCCCCCTCTTGGGCCTTGCCTTCGTACGAGTGCTCCTTCGACAAGAGACCTGTGCTCCTTCGTGCCGGTAGGTTGGACTGAAACTGTCTCCGTCCTGGCCCGGGATGCTGGACCTTAGACTGCATGGCACCCGAAGTCACCTGGTGGCGTCCGCGAACATACTGCTTGGCCCGTGCAGCCAGTTCCGCTAACTTGTCCACCTCCTCTTCCTCCTCCTCTTCATGGGGTTCTTTCTTCTCAAGCTCCTTCTTCTGCTGCAGGATCGAGAAGGACACCGGCTGACGTCCATTTCCACGATGACCACCGGACTTAGTCAAACTTCCCGACGCCGGCGAAGGATTATACCGGCCCTTGCCATGCCTCGACTGAGGCGCTCGACCACCCTCGAAACCGCGGGCCACGGATTTCCCGGCTTTATCGCCGCCGCTGTCGACGTCACTCCAGCGAGAAGCCTTCTTGGCGCGATGTTCCGAATCGCCGTGCCTTCTCGGCCGACTCTCAGGAGGCCCTTCATCCTTCTCAGACCACCTAGAACGACGAATTGGGGGTGCTTGGGCCTCGCGATACCGGTTCCGCTCGGAGCTGTGGCTTCTTTTGTACCGATCTCTGTAAAATTTAGGGAAACAAAAAGTGAACTCCTGAGTAGCGAATCTTTTTTGTGGTGTTCCCCTATTTGGTGCACACCACATTGACAACTACATACGTGCATTTAAAGCTAAACGTCAAATACACTTTTAAAGAGTATTTCGACTATTTCGAAACCATCTAAAATAGAGATCTAAAATAACTTACCTGAATGCATACATAATAATACAAAAAATGCTATTTCATCGTAATAATGACGAGCTTGATATAAATCACAGAATAAAAGGACAGAATTTTAAAAAGTTTTATTAATAATTTGAAAACTTTTAATTGTGTTGACATAACTGTTAATTGTAGAATTTAGTCTTTTTAATAAAATTTAAGATCATTTCAAGTAGGTATGTCAAACTGAACTATTTATAAATTAGTCATAAAGAATATATATATACAAATACAAATCATAGTATTCATTTTAAGATGTATTTTCTTGGGGTTTTCAAATTTCTAACAACATGGCAATTACCGTATGAACAGACTTCCCTTGTGACATTGTCCGCGGTGATGTAACATATGCTCTGCATCACTGAAATATTTGCCGGACTGAATTAATAAGTTCAATATTTAAGAGAAACGGCCATGCAACTTCAAAGATTTATTATATCACTAGCTGCCACTAGTGAAGTCATTCTGCCATTAAATCCACGGATATTTGCACAGATTGCTAAGGTTTGACGATTGATTAGGGTAGATATAGGTCCCAACTAACACCCCTGAAAAGTCCCAAGCAGGGAAACTTTAGGAATTTGTTTAAATAATTTTTTCTGATTTTCCATATTAATGGATATGAAAGATTTTCTTTATTTTGTCTAATTTTATCTTTAAAAACCTTATTTTTTTAGAAAATTTATGTTTTATTCTTACCTTTAGATAACACATTTTATATCAATTTGTTGCTCTAAGTGTTTCCTATCATTCATTTAAAATAGAAATTAGCCTCAAATATTCTATAATTCAAATTCTATATACTTTACAATATCGACAATTAAATCATTTTTAGCCTTAAAACTGGCAAAAATTAATCTAATTATCAATATTCTAAAGTATAGACAATTTGAAAGATACAATTTATGAGGCTGATTTCTATTTTTAATATTTGGAAACAATTATATGTTATATAACAACAAAATTATATAAAATATAACTAAAAATAAAACGCAATTTCTCAAAAATAAAGTGGATTTTTTTAAGAAAATTTGTGAAAATTAAGAAAATCTTTCAAATTCTTTAATATGGAAAATCAGCTTTGTACTTTTCCGAGGTGTTAGTTGGAACCAATATCTACCACAATTAATCGCCAAATCTTGGTTAGCAATTTTCCCTGATTATTTTGTCAGAATGACTACACTTCACCAGTCGCATGTATGATTAAATTAGGAAAACTGTGGTTTTACAATTACCCGTAGAAAAAGTGAGGTAACTTTACAAGCACGCAATTACCTGCTGTAAGGACCATTTTTCCAGTGAGCATGTAAATGATTGGTCTGGTATGTCATTCGTAGCAGCCTTTTCCCTCTCCAAAGAAAATGAAAGAAAAGCCCAACCAAATAGATAGATAATAGTTTGAACCCATAAAACAAGTTTGACTTCATAACCCTCTTTTGTAGATTAATATAAACCATTTTCCTTTTCTTCAAAACGCTTTTTTGCATTTCTGCAATCAATACACACACACACACACGTCTATGCTATTTTAATACTATCTGGTACGTAAGAGTCAATTAGGGAAGTCCGAGTATGAAATATTATTGAACATAATTTGGGTACTGTGCTTTTTTTTTAATTGTTATACATAATTCTATTTACCAAAGCAACCATTGATTCAGAAGGAATAAGGCCATTTTTTGCGATGTTCTTAACACACAATCGAATGATATCTCATTAAACTAATAAAATTGATACAACTTTAACACAGGTTAGTATAATTTAGTTTTCAATATCGCACAATGATGTACAAATTATTGAAGTGGGTATATTGTAGTTAATATATTATCTAAAATGTCAACTAAGCATTGTACTAAAACAGTGCCAATACAAGTCATACAATTAATATCATTACTGTCCAATTAGTTAATTGAAAGGTATTTTGTATTCCTCTCATAAGAATGTGAAGATGTACAACTAAAGTCACTGTTATTAAAATAAGAATTGTATTAGTTAAAATTGTGGCACATTGTCTCAAATTATGTAAACAATTATATAAAATGTTTATAATTATGTTGTGAAATGTTTCATAAGTTATGTCAATATTTGTAATAAACAAATTTTATAAGTCAAAAGTACGTATTATTATAGAATAGACGAATTTTAGAACATATTTCAACATGTATTCTGCAATACTCAACATATAAAATTATGTTTAATTAACAAAAGTAATGTATAATTCAGTATTCATAAAAACTTTTGATTAGATTACCTAGCTTTTAATTTTTATTAATCTTATCATTTTTCAAATATTGTATGCATAGTTAAATTAGAGAGAAATGTATAAATTATGCATGTTAAAGAAAGTGTGAAGAAAAGCTTGGACATGTATTTAGCACCGATAAAAGCATATTTACACATATTTCTATTGAAAAAATAACTTGCTTTAAATATCGCTAATTTTTAATTTTTTCTATTTATTTTTATGGCAGTCAAAGTAATGTGTTTGTAGGATTGTTCGAACGTTTTTTTAATCTGCTACTTATGCAGTAGTATATATGTAAAACTGTAGAATAATCGGTATAATAGTTTTTGTTATTGTAAATATTTAATACCATTATAATGACACAATAATCAAGTTTAGAACAAAGATAACAATATAAAATATGAACTATTCATTAACTATAATTAATTGATTGATTGAGATAAGCTTGTGACACATCCTTAGGAATAATTGGTAGGACTAGATAGAGTCTTTCCATTGTCTTGTCCTAGGATAATATGGCTCCCTAACATAGTTTCCAGTCTCTTTTGTTTTTTGACAGTTCCCAAGATTTTGGATTATAAATGTCAATGGGTGACAGGGCTAAATCAAGAGCCAACTTGGAAAATCCATGAGTTTGCGTCTGCCAGAGGTATGCTGTGTTGTGTGGTGGGCTTGATGGCTTTAATAAGTGCTTGTTTGGATGGAGTCCATGTGGAGGTGTCCAATTGGTTAGGGTGTGGAGTTTGTTTTTGGAGATGGATTGTGGCCAGATGATGCCTAGGGTATATCTTAGAAGGCGGCGTTGGAAGGGGTTTATGGATTTGGCTATGGCTTGGCTATGGCTGAAGTGACAGTCCAAAGTTCTGAGTGCTAGAGGAATATAGTTTTGGTGTATACGTTGAAAATGCGTCATTTGGTTCGATTGGAGAGATGTTAGTTGTTGAAGATGAGTCCGAACTTTGGCATGCTAAGGAGGGCTTTGAATTACACGAGGTATTTGCATATTTTCCATTTGATTAAATATTAAGTTCGCCATTCAAAACAAATTATTATTAATATTGAATAATAAAATAAAAATTGGCATTTAATTCTCCAATTCTGATAGTAATTGGTGTGTGTAAATTAAAATACACTATATATATAAATAAGCTGTTATTTTATGCTATAACTTCTGTATAGTGTTCTGCGTGTGTCTAGGAGGAAAGGATAACATTTAAAACACAGTAACACTATACAAGTACGTGTGGTGTAAAGAATGACTTTGTATAGGTACCGCAGTCACGTGTGTATTGTGACATACATATCATTAAATCATTTGTATACGTCGGAAATTTAAAGTATTACAAACATGGAAACATATAATACTATTTGGATTGAGTTTTTTATTATTATAAGTGTTCTGTTCTATGTCAACTATACAAAAATGATATTCATTATAATAAAGAATGGCATAATAAAAGTAGCTTTTGCCTTGGATTAAATTTTATGAATAGTTTTCACAAACACTCGGCAGACTCAAAAGATATATAAAATGTCATGCGCGAATAATCACACATTTATTTGTTCTTGAATTCTACTTCAGAATGCAATACTCGTATTCGCTAAATAATTGAAAATCGTTTTAGAATGGTTTGACAACTTAGCTCAATTTGGCAAGCAGTGTGTCAATAAAAAATATTTAAATAAACCGTCTTGTAAATACATTTTCTACAAATTCCTATATCTGCTTGGTCATTTTATATATTACTATCAAACTACACATTACTTACTACTTTTATATAACACAAGTAAATAGTAATATGTGCATAAAAATTATAAATACTTCTTAAAGACCTACAATTACTATAAAAGCAAAAAAACTTATGTTTCAACAATTAAGAATTGACCTTCTTGGCAAAATGAGACATAACATCACTTTCTTGCATCGATTAGTTTATAATATACATACACTACAATATTGTCATTATTTTAACCATGAAAACTGTAAATTAAGTGGTTTCAGTAGCCACAATGCAATACTTAATAATATTTCAGTGGAATGTTATTACATATAAGATCGTGTGTCAAATCTGAATATCTCGAAGAAGACACTAATAAATTTGAAATATAGGATATTATTATACTGGCATATGATATCCCATTTTGTCAGTTTAATACATGCATCACTTTGTCCCTTGTTCATATACATACTCTTAATAACCAACAAGTGAAGCTTGACTAAATAATGTATTGATTCTTCATGTATGATAGATAATATGATTTGATTATATGCTCCAAATTGTGCTCCTTGTTTCATTTATTAATTTATTGCATGTGAAATAACAAGATCACTGTGTCAAAATAAGCTAAATAAAAAGAGCAAAAATTAAAATTGCTCATATTGTCTTTGTTATAAAACAGATCAGAAAATGCTATAAAATGTTCATAACTTATAAAATTATAAACAGTAATTAAAGTATTATATAGGTATTTAAAATATGAGATATTAACCTACATTAATTTAGCATTAACCTTAGTTTTACAGAGCTCTTATTATACTTAATTCTACTGAGGGTGGCGATTCTAACCACTCCTTGTTGGGCTATTTATAAAAATATAATTTATTTATATTATTGTTTGGACCTTTTATTTACACCATTGGTATTAGTTATATAGCTATGAAATATTAACAAAGCGAACATATTAGCATACCTAGTCTTTAAAATATCCAAAAATTGATTAAATCAGTGGAAACATCCAGAGCACATGTTTCACTGAAATTGCCATAAAAAATAAGTTGGTTCCACTAATAACGTTTAATTTTCTCTTGACGGCAAACATATTCAGTTCGAATATTGCCAAGCGGCATTGATGTACTTTATGTATTTAAAGAGTGAATGCATTTTGTCAACAGGGGTGGCGATTTTAACAACCCTTAGTTGAGCTAGGATTAATGCAATAGCAAAATGTGTTAGATATGCGCTATTATTAAAGTCTGTTTGGAGTTCAGCACGTTTTTCCGAAGTGTGTAGTGTGTAGTGTAAAATTAATATTGTTATGATACTTCAGCATTAATTAAATTATGCAAATGTTGTATGATAAAGGAAAATTTGGTTTAAACTTTCCAAAAAGCATAACTTTTTAAGGGAGAGTCAAGACTCTGAAATCCGAACAATTTCTAAAAATCCTAAAAACAAAAATTACTGATTTGAGTGGTCAATAATTTACTCCTTATGTAAACTGAGGCCAGTCTGAGACGAACTATTTGTTTTGAAATGGCCTCATTGGCATAAAATGCGGTAGCACAAAGCCTATTATTGAAACATATTCCAAGTACGAAAATATCCCATTTTTCAAGTGAATTTTATCCAAAAAATTGTAATATTCTTAAACATTGTGTGTGTTTTTTTTTCAGTCCATGCCAGTCACCTGTTTTCCCCTTTTGTTTCTTGCAACTAAATAACTGTTGCTAACAAGTGATAACATTACAACTTATTTGGGTTTAAGTTTTCTTTTTGAGAAGAAATTAAATTAGAAATCTTTTTTAAGTCTTTTTAAACAACACTTTCCACTAATTTCAGGAAAGATGTTTTAAAAGTTATATTTATTTTTTTTTTTTTTTTTAAAGTTATTATTAAGTCACTATAACTTTACTTAGGTCTGATTGTTTGGAAAATTTTTCCTTAAATTAATTTATAAGTTATTCACAAATAAAATAAATGGAAAATACAATACGTATACATACTGAATAAAGACAAGTAATTATACTTCATAATGATAAAATATGCTTTACAATTAATTTAATTAAAATTCTGTTTTCTTGTGGTTTGATCAATCTTTTTAGTGGTAATGTTCATAAGCCCCAAAAGTTGATTAAGTAAAAACTACATTCTTTTAATACACAACAATTGAAATACTTACATCAGGTTTGCCAATAAGTTTGATAAGTATTTTTGAAGTCCACACTAACATAACATGTATTTATTTATCTGGGTATTTTATTAATTATATTAAGTTCATTTTAGAATTAATGTGTGAATTTACGTGTTTTTTATAAAAACAATTATCCTCGACGTCAGAATTCAGTAATGAATTAATTTTAGTTGTTGTTTTGCAATTCGCCATACATTTAGTAATTATTCCATCGAGGACACGAAGACGAAATCAACTCTGTCTTATAAGGAAGGTTAAGTGGTCCTACCTAGGATGGTTCACCACTTTCTCACCCTCAACAGGGGAGCAAAGGTTTCTCCAGGTTGCCATAAAGTCCTGCGCAGGTTTTGAAAACTTGGGGGAATCTGGCATAAATTTGGCTGTGTCACATTGATCTTCCCTTACATAACCACCACCACCACCAGTATTTTTGGTTAACAACGAGGCCTGCTGGTTACCAAGACGCCGGAAGTCTTCATCTCGACCTGTATTCATAGTAAAGGAAAAGCTAGTTACATTGGATTCTGGACCCAATGAATATCCCGGCCCACCAGGATACTGTCTATGGTCTACATCTCTAGCAGAATTCATTATAACCAATTAAAAAGAAGTAAAGTATCTTGTGTTCAAATTCAAATCAGCAGTCCTGAAAAAATAAATGAGACAAATGCTTACATATATACATATCTTAAA
The DNA here is from genome assembly GCA_036023295.1 of Invenusta paracnida. NCBI lineage: Eukaryota > Metazoa > Platyhelminthes > Proseriata > Coelogynoporidae > Invenusta > Invenusta paracnida. The sequence continues at coordinate 15,994 of JAYRBW010077239.1, read as the reverse complement.
TAAGAGAACTGCTAAATTTCATCAATAAACCAACTGTAGTTGTCAATTTAAGGTCTATTAATTTTAATATATACATCTGTATATATGCATACCTTGTCAAACTTTCATTCAGTCGTTTATGAATGATTGTAAAAATAATTAGCAGTGTATTGCTTTTTAGTATTCAATAATATCTTTAAATTTGGAATAAACTTTTTTTTATATAATTTTAAATAATATTATATTTGTTAAATATGATGCATGAAAATCATGAACAGATATGATTTTGTATATTGGGAAAATTTTAAATTTCATTATATTTTTAATGAAAATATAACAGATTTGGGGTTTCTCTTTTTGGTATAAACTATGTTTAATGAGAGCTGTGTCATTTATATTTGACATAAACTATTTTTTTGTGTTTATTTTTAAGTGGGGATCTGCTTGTTAATTATTGCTCACTGAATCTCAAATTAATAATCCCTGTAAATACACTCATGTTTGTTATTGTTTGTACAGTGTATAGTTTAAACAACCCTATACATTAAACATATATATATGTATATCTACAAATGAGAAATATTTTTGAAAAGTTATATCTATATAATCTAGTAATCTTTTACCATTATCATAAGTAATATTGTGCTTATAACTGCTACATAATCTAAGGTGGTAATTAGATAAAGAAAATAACTTAAAATTAGAAAATCAAACAATATTAATTAATATACACAGACATTATTATGTGTGGACATTGTTACCATTTCTATTCATTAGATAAGCCATCTTTGCATCACAAAATATCGATCTAAAAGGTATATAGCTATTTTGTAATTTAAATTCCTTAGCTCTCATTGGATAGTATGAAAAGATCAATAACTTTCAAATGAAATGATTTTGAAAAATGTCATTTTTTTAAATTTCTTGTTTGAAGATTTATGTAACTTTTTTAAAGTTAAAAGACACTTTCTGGTAACACATTACTAAGGTCACATTGATTTAAATAAGTATTTTCAGCCAATAAAATTCTTGGGTACATAACATGAAATGAATTTACAGTTGCATAGGATCAAACATTACATATAAAAAACAAGTTTCACATATTTAAACAAGATACATGCAATGCAATACAGAATTTCACAATGGTTACAAATGTAAAATGTTAGCTTAACATTTTGAAAGAAGTTGGCGATAGAGTTTTCAGAAAATTGGCAAAAATCTCTAATAAGGACAACAAGTGTCAGCCCACACAGGGTAACCATAGAGAACATTTGAAGTACATACTATGATTGTAAAGGATCTTTTTTAATGTGAAGCTAACACTGATCTTCTAAAAGAATTTTAGTACTTATTCTTAAGAAAGACTTTTTCGAATTTGTTAGAATATTTAAAAAATGTTTAATAAGTATTTGTTGAGAATTTGACAATAGTATGTATGCAAAAATTCAGCTCAAGTATCTTTATCTAATTAACATTAAACATAGGTTTATATATTACAATTCTTCCATTTTAAATGGTATTTAAATGGAGTATATGTTTTCATGTCATATATTTTTAAATATATTTATAAATACATTTTGAACATGTTATTGTAATTCAAATTTAAAAAATTCAAGTAATTCATTTACTGATGACCACCCCTGTATTTAAATATCTTAAATGTCATTTTCAATATTTTTAACATGATGCATTTATTATAAATAGTCAACATTTGATTTGTATGGTTTAAAATCGTTTTAATTAATTTAATCAAAGTATGTATATATTTCAGTTTAATACTATTTTTAATGAAAATATATTCTGTATAAAAAATTATAATTTAAATGTTTAGAACAAGTATAAAACAACCACACAATAATGTAACTTTTGCAACTTTTTTATTTGTTGTATTAAAACAATTAAAGGAAAAAAAATTTGAGTAGGCAATAATTTTTTTCAAATTTTTGTATGCAAGATAAATATTTAGGCTAATATAAGCTCTAATTTTACATTTACTATAATTATGTCATACAGACATACAACATTACATATAAAAAGAGAAAGTTTTACTTACTAAATATAATAAAAAAATTAATAAGATATTAAAAATATCAAATTGTTTAGGGCCAGTAACAATATTAAAATTGTTATAATTGAAATGTTAATTAAAAAGAAATATGTAGATCAACCAAAGCACTTTTTAACTGAAATTTTTTTTATAACACATTATTCAATATGTTATACACTGTTCTTGAATCTGTGCTGTTAATAAACTATGTATACTGGTAAATATTAATGTACTTTTAGTTATAATAAAATTATTTATTCTTAATATAATTTGATAATAATTTAAAAAAAAATCAAACTCTGTGATAAGTTCAGTTGGAAAACATAAAACTGGAACCTTGACTTTAATAACACACAGATTACAATTTCCCATTTTAAAATATATTTTTATTCTTTAAAATAGTCAATAAAAAATACATATGTATTTTTATTTTCGTCTTTTAAATTGAGTTAAATATTATATAGCAATATATTGAATCAGATAAATAACTATTGTGTACTTTTGCTGAACTTGAGATTTTATTTTGAAAAAATATGTGTTTACTAATGTCAATTAAAATTAATATAAAAATACATTTTTAACAAATGTTTATGTGTGGGTGATTTTAGGTGATTTAAAAATGACTGATTTTCAATTAAGTTTCATAAAACAATATGGAAAAATAGGGGTTTTATCCAACATAAAATTAACTTTATATACCTTTTTTAAACAATTAAATTAATATATTTAGCCAACATATCATGCTTTAAAATGTTTCCAATAAATTTTGTAAGAGGTCAAATTTTTAATTAAAATAAAAAATGATATAGAAATGAATACATGTAAATAATTACACAAAATATTTCCAAATTAAAATTATTAAAAAAGATACTTAATACATATAAATACCTTATTGGCTTTGATATAATAAAATTTAGTAGAATTTTAAAAAGCATAAAAATGTATTGACATTTATTTCATAATAATATTCTTTAAACTAATATTTATTATGAAAAAATATAAAAATTTTAAACCATAGATTAAACCATTTTTACTTAAGCAAACTGAATAGTCTGTTCTAGTATACAGAAATTTAAAAATGTATATTAACACACAAGTACATCAATGTTACTTTCATTAATTAAAGTATCATTATATACTAAACAAATGCATTATAATTATAATACATACTTTAATTTATGCCTCTGTGTAAATAATTCAATTAAAAGAAGACTTACCTAAAATATTTTTGTTTATAAATGAACCAATCTAATAAATTGTTACTTGTTTTATAAGTTTCAGTAAGTATATTTTATTGATTGATATTTTTGTTAATTTAGTTGAAGGTGGTTACCATATGTCTTTCATATGTTTTCAAAAGAAATTATTAAAAAATGTGCAATGGTAGATATATTTTTTTTTAATTGTCGATATTATTACTTGCAATCAAAGGTATTTATAAGATACTTCTGTTAATAAAAAAATTACTCTGTGATTATATTGAAACAAGTCTAAATTTGATGAGAAAATATTATATAACAAGACATTATAAATAAGTTTATATATATAAGTATAATAAATATAATTATATTAAAGTTTGGTCATTGGTTGTTTAATAAAGAAGTTACAGCTAGTTAAATGTTTTTTATATTTATTTTGTAAAGTTGATATATGAGTAATAATTTATCTTATTTAAAGTTCAAATGTTGTATAAAATATATTTTACATATTAGGTATTCATATGTACTATAAATAATATTGATTTAATTAAGATAATATATTATCAATTAAATAATCTTGAGCTGGTTATGTCTTTTTTGGCAATAGTTGACCATATATTATTATTACCATAATTTTTTTATTAAATAATCTTTAAAATTTGCAAACCATTACCATATACAAGGTTTCAATAAGTTATTGGACTCCATACCAAAGCAATACCCTGCACTTATAATCTATGTATATTTCTGCCAAATCTCAAAAGATATCTTCATAATTCAAATTAATAATATGTAAGTCAAAATGCTGCTAAAACAATAAATTTTACACCAAAATTGTGTGACTGCTTAGGACAAATCTTTATGAAAAAAATCATATTAAAAAATTATATATTTTAGATTAGAATTACACTTTTAAAGATTTTAAGGTTAAATTTACTTTTCTGCCATATTACTTGCAGAATTTCAACTTAGAATTTTGTAATTTTAATTATAAAGATATCCCTGGATATATTAATTTGAAATGTTCATTAATATTTTAGATGCTTCTAATCAAGAAAACTAGAATATATTGATTATATTCTAAATTTTACTACCTTTTGTCTTTATTAGACATTTCTATTGTTTGTACAAACACATAGATTGGGTATCTAGGATTTTGCTTTGATATAGTGAGTCTGAGAAGATATTGAAGACCTCTTAACAGCCATTGATAAATAAATCCACAATACAAAATTATAAAATAATTAACTTAAAAACATTTTTTTAAGCAAATGTTGATACAATATATTTTATTTTTAACAATAAATTAAAAAAATATATTTATTATTACAAATTGGTATGAATAAACTATACCTAGTTGGCCAGGGATGCAAACTACAAAAAATATTCACTGGCCCTCCAGGCAAGTGACTCCTTATTTTTACTCACCACTGGGCAAGTGACTTTTAACTAACTCATTCCCCTCTTTCACCACCATTGGATATCAATGTCAGTTCCCTGATTAATATAATTACTATTAATGCCTGAAAATGTGTTTCAAAAAGAATTTTTTCCTAAGATATATAAAAAAGTAAGAAAATAAAGAAATTATATACAAAATATATATATTTAAAAAAAAGTTGACACAGTTCAAACCAAAATGTATGATGGATAATAAGTTACAATTATGGCAATAATAAGTGCACAGATTTATCAATAACTAGGTTGACAAACTGATTGGTTAATGGTGATTTACACAATTAAAATCATGAATGATACTGCCATAGAACTGCTCTATGGATATGGCAATGAAAGATAGGTGGAAGCACAGCACACAGATTAATGAATATCTATGTCTGTCTATCATGACATGTATAGTAGCTAGCTAGCTGTTTACAGATAGGCAGCTTTGTAACACTGTACACAAATTAATAGATCACTTGGCAAGGAGTAAGGAAGAAATAGATATCACTGTGATGCTGTTGCATGCATCAATATCTATGATAGCTGCTATACATAACACATATAGACTGAAGACTACTGTTTTTTCTATACATTAACTGAGGAAATGTACTCACCCAGATTCATTTCCATTTGCCCCAGGCCAGTGGGCCAGTAATTTTTGCATCCCTGGTTGGCTAAAGTAAAATATTTGATATATTTATTTGTTAATATTAATAGTAAATATGAAATGGTTGGCAAATTTGAAATAACAAAAATGTTAATAGAAATAGAAATTATTTATTTTATTATTCTAAAATTATGAAAAAATTATCTCAAATATAAAAATGAAAAATACAGAATATTATCTTATTTACAAGCCATATATACTTATACTATAGTAATGTAATAAATTGAAATCTAAATTAATTAATAATAGTAGTATATAGCCATAGGAATCATTTAATAGGAATGTTTAGTTTTATTAAATACTTTTTGTTTTATTTTGGTTTATGTTTCAAATATTATATTATTTAAAATATGATTTTATTTAAATATATATTATTTATTAGATTAACATAATATTATAAACTATTATTTATTTTAAAAAATACCTATTTTAAGTACCAATTTCATTAAGCCAGGCAAAATAAATTCTATAACAATTAATATTACAGGAAATTTTGCAACAGATTAATATTACTTTTACAAGTATAGCATAATGATTAAACTGGTATTATTATTCCTATTAAGGTAAGACTAAGGATTAGGGATTAGTACCTAGTAATTATTAATAGTAAAATTAATAGTAATATTTAAATAATAATATTAATATATAATAATTATGATAATCAAGATGAAATAATTTTTTTTTATTAATTTGAATGATAAGTCAATTTGTATATTATTATTAATATTTTTAGCTATATAAATATAATAATTTGTAATATCAATGAATATGATTTGATTACATCAATTAATTTATTAGAAATATACTTATAAGTTATATATTTGTATATACTATATTCATAGATATTTGTTTTACTTTATATACATAGATTGGCTATCTTAAAAAAATGTTGTAACAATTTGAAGAAATAAGTTTAGGGTCAAAAATAAAGATCCTTTTCAGATGTTTTATTACTGTTATAAAAAGATTGATAAAAAGAAATATACTGATATACTTTTAAATACATTTTTCTATAATAATATGTAAAGAAGTCAGCATATACTTCATGAACATAGATTAGCTATTTGAAAAAAATTGTGTTATAATTTGAAGAAGTAAGTTTGTGGTAAAAAATAAAGATCCTTAATAAATTATTAATTACTACAATATAAATAACAAGTAAAAAATTGATATTAGCATATTTTTTCACTATTAATATATAGATGAGTTGGCATATACTTAATTTTTTTAAATAATATATATGTTGACCACAAACTCAATATGTACAGCATTTTCAATGGAAATATTTTAGATTGCCATTCTATGTATATATTGATTAATTTCTATGACTATATATTATATTATATATCATATTTATATGTATACTGACAGTTCATTGTATAGTAATTCAATTTATAAATTTGCAGAGATGCTTAGTATTATTATTACTAAATATAAGATATTAAAAAATCATCCTAGTATACTGTATCATTACTAATCTAAGTTCTAACTATCTACAAACCTGGTTTTACTTATTTTACTTAAAAGTAAAACTAAAAGCATGCCAAAATTTAGTTAAATTAGGGGATTTTATTATATTATTGTAAACTAAGAGTCATGATAGGTATGGACATGGTTGATAACTTGATGTTTTATGTATATTACTTATTATTATAAATACAGACTAGAGTATAAAGACATTTTATAATTAAAATATAATATAATATTAATATATTAGACATAGCTATGTTATTACTATTAATATATATATATATAATATTGGTGTTAATAACAATATTATATAATATTATAATTATTATATTATAATAATATCAACATTGGTGGCATTGGCATTAATATTATGTTGATGCATAATATAATAGGATATTATAGTCATAGAATAGGTGAAGTAGCCATAGGCATTAATAATATTACTTAATACTTATAATTTATTTTACTTAACATTAATCATTTCATATCAGTTGTCATTGTCATTATCAATATCAGTATTACAGTATCATGACATATTTACTCTCATTCATAAATACTTAAAATTAAAAACTATTACAAAAGCACTATGTACCAACTGTATTTAGCTTAGGGACAGAATGCATGAATATATATCAAAATATTAGGAAGTCAATTTAAACAATTCTGACTATTACTGTTACTGCAGTAACCTCTAACACTAACAGTTACAGTGACAGTGTTTATAATGTTGAGTTGACTGTAGTGTACTGTTACATTAGTGTTAAAACTAAACTTCACCATTCTTATCTTTTTCAGCACAGTGACTAGTCGGGACTCGGTATTATAGTGTATAACCAAACCTGACAATACACTTATTAACTCCTAATTATTTTAGGTATACTGAAAGATATTGGACAGTGACACTTTAAAATTAAGGTTAGGTCTAGGACCTAAATTTTAAGTGATATATTCGATACTTTTCGTTTAATTTATTAAGTTGTATATCCCTGCTCATCACTCAGAAATTCCGCTAAATATATTTTTGGTTAAATAGGTTGCAACATTTCATTAATTATTTTATTTACCTATATTATAAGAATTATTTACAGCTTACAGCAGGATTACAGCAAAAATAGAAATTTCGAAAAACTAAGATTTAAGCGAAACAATATGATTAAAACATAATTTTTAATGATAAATATTAATAAACGAATATTATATATTTAAACATAGTTATCACTAATTCATTTAAAAACCAGTCGCATCAAATTAATCAAAGATTTGTGTATGAAAAAATTGTTTTTTAAACGTTTACATGTTAATCTAGATTTCATTTTTTCATTTTTTTATCACAAGAAGAAACATTCAAAGAAAACATAAATTAAAAAATATATTTTTTATGAATTATAAAAATTACATCCATAGAAATATAATTTATGGATGTATATTAATAGTATAATAATATAATAGCTTCCATCACTAACAGCATAAAATATTAATAAACAAGATTTTAACTCTTATTGACTATTGATGACAGTTGGATACTACTATTGACTTGCCGTAAAAATATCGTAAAAGATACTTTAATTATACACTGTCTCTTAAATAGTAAATATGACATATAAGTTTTAGACACAAATATAGTTAAACATGTTTTATAGATTTCGTAATATGTTCAAATTGTTTAGTTTTCGATATTTAATCTTAAAATTATAAAAATAATACCACTTATTTTTTACCCATAAATGTATACACTTCATTGAAATACATATGATTTTCTATTGATAAAAAATACATATACAACACGATGTATATGAAATCAATAAAAGAAGAAACTCTTCTTTATATTACTCCAAGACTAAGAGCTTCAAATCAATGCAAAATTCCTATTGTAAAAAATGATTTATTTTTTAAATATTTTATCGAAGTTCCTCAAAATAAGACAATTTATTTCAGAATATTATAAATGTTTACAATTTTATTATGTCAAAATTAGAGTGAAAAAATACCTAAAAGTGAAAAATGCTAAAAATTTTCTTACGATAGATGCAAATATATTATACATACAAAAATATCTACATGCATTTATTGCCTATTTCAAATGGACCAACGCACACTTATTTGCCTACGCTTCAGCAGTTTCTATAAAAGAAACGTAAGAAGTATTTGTGAAACGTCAAATGGATAGAATTATTTAACCTTTAAAAATAATCGAGCATCTAAACAACGATTTTTCAGCTCTACTTTGAATGTTTCTAATTTTAATATAAATTTTCATATCCCAATTTTTAAAAATAAAAAAAGTATATATTAATTAATTTATATTGTTAAGAGTATTTAAATATCTGCAAACAAAATATACATTCTTCCATACTTTTAGTTTTCCTTGGCAAAATGTTATCACCAGGACTACGTACCTAATTGTTTTACATGTACCTATATTACGTAGTCCTCGTTTTATCGAAGAAGAACATGATTAAAAGTTACTATAAATTATATCTCCCTATAGAGTGCATAGAACTAACAGTTAACTTTGACTGACGCAGGTATATTAACTGCCACTATATCTACTTTAAATGGTATCACGCGACGATGATTGACAGAGTATGTTGTTCTCGACATGGTTGTTTAGTAATAGTATTATTATGCCTGCTTAATTGATAGAATGGTCCCTGCTAGAATATACATGTACTGTGCTCGTCGCTTCGCATTTACCTCTGTAAATCACTGGGTTTCTAACTATGGCTGCCAATATTATATTGAGCTCACTCTGCCTCCTTTTAGTTTTCGGGAAATGGTATATTTACTCTAAGAAAAGGGATTTTCAAACGCCAAAAAGGGTTTTGAAGCATGTCAAACAGAAAACTTTTCTTAAGGGTTTTTTACGAAAAACCATTTTAAGATTTTTAAGAGGAATTTCAAAAAGGTTTTTCGGTAAAAATAGTTTTTGATATTATAATACAAAATGTATTTAATATTAAATACGAATAAAGTATTGGTGTAAAATTTATTCTATTAATAAGCAACAATAAAGACAGGGGCGTGCCCTTGGGTCACGAAATTTGACTCAAAACGTGATTTGAGGCAAGTCAACTTTCCCAAACTTTTAAGCGAATTTCAGTCTCTTTTTTAGGGATGTATTTAAGCATTGACGCATTAAGCTTGGTTTCCACTCCGCCGGTAAGCCACCGCAAGTACTACGCCGGCACTGGTTTCCACTCAGAAGTAGTACCTTGCGGACGTGCCGGCGGCCTACGCCAATTGTTTAAAAATTTTAACTTTCGCAAGGTACTACGGCGGTGGTTTACCGGCGGAGTGGAAACCAAGCTATACGTTTTATGACGCAATCCATAATTTAAGAATATCGATCAGTATTTGGAATATGTGTGAATGAGTAAATTAGATTGTAGTTGTATTTTAATTTACCAATCAGCAATTTTGTTTTTGTTACGAATAACGATTAATTAGTGTAATATAAATATGTATATGAAAATTTCTACGCAATAGTTCCACGTCCTTATTATGCATTGATTTAAAAACAGTATAGAGATATGCATATAATTATTAATAAGTATGAATGTACATTAAACTTAGAATTTCATTTCCGAAAGACACTACTTTTAAACGATAGCGAAAAGGAATCCATTCTCCAAAACGAGTTTAAAAAGTCTAAATAAAGTTTATGTAAATGATAAATAGTAATTTTATAAAAAACATAGATAACAAATATTATTCTTTCAGAAATTTAAAAACTGGTAAAACTATCATGTACTATCTTGAGGTTACTAATATAATTTGAAATTCGTGATTACATTTCTGCTTTATTTCATTAGTATAGGAATCGTCATTAAATAATTAAAGTTTAACCATGACAACTTAATATACTAATCTGTATACATATAAAACATAATTAACAAAAGAATAATTCTGATTAATACAATTTTATCATTATCAGATGAATATGGCCACATACAAAACATAATTATAGTCTATATTTGATTACAAAAAATTAATACATTCACCTGATCATACCTGTACATGCATACTTATTTCTAACTATTAAAGGAACTATTTAAATATAAATACTAAAATATAATTACGAGCAAATCAAGTAAAAGTGTTGTCAAATTGGTTGCATAATAAACAGTTTGAAACAAATGTTTTACGATAATTTATTGTAATAGGCATTTCGTTTTTTTTGACGAAGATTATCATTTTGAGTATGGATTAATATTTATTGAACGCGAAAGGTTATTGATATATACAAATTTTAACTATTTTTTGTGAAAATTAAAAAAAAATAAGCAATAGTTGTAGTAAAACGGAATAACGATGTACAATTTATACCAAAATACATTAACTATTAATACACAACTATGTATAACCGTCATAAAATACATTATATTTATTTTATCATAATACAATTTTATATTTCAAGCTTAAGTACACTGCAATTAATATTTAAATATATTTCATTCCCATTTTTTCAATTGGTAGTTGTTAAAATTAATTACATATATATCCATTTATGTATTATACTAAAGAATTATTTCTTGGATAAAGCTGTAACTTGGAAATACTTTTATTTTTTATGTAAAACACACCAATAACTATTTATAATATCATGCTGATACAGCAAAATGTCTCTATAATGGACCAGGAAAAAAAGTCAGTTACAGCGAGTATAGGATAGAGCATTTATGTTTAAAACATTTTCCAATGTAATATGAATACATATATATGTATAATTAATGCTATGAACATTATACTAGTATGTATAGAAAAGAACAATATATGTAGTAAATGCATGATATTAAAAGAAACCAAAATTGTCAATTAAGTATTGACATACATACATACATACATACATATGTAGTAGATATCAGTAGGGTATCAATCGGTATCAGTTACAGTAGGATTCGCCTATATCGTATATTTGTAAATGCACCGCCAAAACGCCTATCTGTTACTTACAAAAAAATTCGTCTATATCGTATATGATATTCGTCTAGGTATATAGTAAATTCGCCTATATCATATGATTATTTTTGTACCATCAGGCAATATATTCGAATATTTCGTACATAATATACATTTTCAACACCACAGTACTATCCATATTTATGCCAATATACAATACGTACCTATCGTATAATTTCCATTAATTGACTCATAACAAAGAATAAGAAACCTAATGAGCCGCTAACATCGTTTCCAAATATAAATCAATGAAATATAAGTCAATAATTGTTTATAATTCAATATACTAGGCCTACATTTTCGAATTAAAAAAAAGTTTGCATATGGTTCATCTATATGGTATAGTTTTATGTGGCAAATGAAAATACGATATGGCGAATCCTATACTGTAGTTAATAAGTGGGATGAAAGTTTATTATGTATGTATGTATTGCTTCTGCGTAATTCGTCTGCGAGCTGACTAATAAGACAGTTAAGTGTTCCATCTTCTACATAATATGTACTTGTTTTGTGGCTGACAGTAGGAGTCCGTTATCGCCTATTATTTTAATATAGAGAAGATAGGAAATGGGACCAAAAAATTGGTCTGTTATAGCGCAGGTACGTTATAGAGAGATTTTACTGTATAAATATATTATGTACATTCTATACACTCTATTTATCAGAAGAATATTAACTGCTAGATAAGAAAATGTTTAGTATAAATAAACTTTATTTGTCCAACATGTTTAGCAACATCTAATCATTGAATCTATATATATATATAACAGGCATCTTACAAGAGTAAATTTGTATGGTTTCTGCTAACACTGAAAATTGCTAACATGTTGAAAAAATAAAAACTAGAGAAATTAATAATATAGAATACATCAATGAAATGAACTTAATTTTCGAAAAAGGAGATGAACTCAAATATAAAAGTGAATATATTAGGACAACCTACCTTAGAGAGAAGGCCTTTGAATGCAAGTAGTAATATAATCCAATATCAAACATTTGTCCCATACAAACAATCCAACATAGTGCACCCTGCACCATAAAATAGGCAAACAGAGGCGAATAATCTCAAAATAAATTGTGTTCGAAAATAAGAATTGTCCTCTGATATGGTTCATTGAATCGGATGATATATTATGCTGCATTTCATGGAGCATTTCTGTCATATTTGTTTTAGAACAAATAATCAGAGAGACCATTAAAAGCGCATAACATAAGTAATTTAGCCAAAGATTTTGCTTAACTCCATACAATATATATAGTGTTAGATACACACATAAATCACATAAACACACATTGAAGCATATAATAAGTATTTGTACATAATAATAGTAATACAAATACAATGTACAAGCATGCAACAATATAGATACTTGAAAGATACTAAAATGCAGTAAGTTTATTAAACAAATTTCAAGAATAATGCAAAGCAATATTTGCGGAATAAAACATGTATAGCTTTAAAAATAAATAGAGCAAAAACGTTTAAGATTTTTATAAGATTTAGAAACTATATGTAAAATTAAAATCATGAGCAATGCTTGCCTAGAGTAGACACTTCATAATATCGAAAAACACTGAAACCATATTTAAAGGGAAGAATACAGATACCTATCCCGCAAATATATAATATGATTTAGATTTTAATCTTAAAGTCTTACAGAAATAGGTTTGTTGCAGTGTTATTACTAAAAAAATCGTTTAGTTGTTTGATATCTACGTAACTAACGAAGTATATAATTGTTATGCTTGTTATAATTTATTTCATTGAAAGTAATCTTAGCCCGTAATTTAAAAATAACCATCCGAAGATTATCTGAATTTAGCGCATAAATGTAGAGTCAAATCACGGTTTGCGTCAAAAAAATATTTAATATTTTAATAAATGTACCATAAAGTTGATATAAACAATTTTTATCCATTTCTAAAGATTGGAGTAGATAGAACAATGAGTCAAAAATGAAATGCGTCAAATAACGATTTCCTGAGTTTTTGCGTCATATCACGGATTGAGCCAATATTACTTGACCTAAAGGGAAATAAAAAAAATTGAGAATCAAGAAAAGCCAGATTTGGGACATGAAATGATTACGGTACCTCCTCTTTAAATGCAATAAAACGCATTTAAAACCAAACAAATACAAGAAAGTTGAAAACAATTCTGTTTTTTGTAAAGTTGACCCAATTTCACCTATGAAAATGACCTCCTTTTAGTCTAATAAGATTGAAAATCGATCCGGTAATTTTCTTTTAAATCGATTTTAAATTAGTCGGCATAATGTTTGTCTTTTGATTTAGTAGAATAACTACCTAGTATAACGATAATTCCAGGAACGTGACGCAACATTCCTTCGAGTTCTGTGTGAATGCAAACAAAATGCAAACAATATCTATACTAATCAACTACTACTTAGAAATTAGGATTTTAAATGGCTCATAACTCTGTTAATATTCATCCTACAAACCTTTAATCAACTTCAATAGAAGCAGAATTTAATGGAGATTCTGAATAGACAAAAATTGGCCAAGGGAACAGTGCCATTAGGCTAAAAAAAGAAGCTACAGTAGTGATCTGAGTAGTATGTAAAAGGGAAATTTAAAATTTGAAGCTGGAAATAATAACTATAGAAGTGTATCAGAATACTGACTGACACATGAAAAAGAATTTTGGAAATCGGACAGGTAATAAAGTTTTTATAGACAAATGTCAAACCTAGGGGAAAGAACCGCGGCACTGCGCGTTAATTTTTGAGCTATGAATATAAATGGCTCATAACTCTGATAATATATATCCTACAAACTTGTAATTTATATCAATCGAAGCAGAATTGAACAGAGATTCCACAGATACAAAGTTTGGTCATGGGGTCTGAATGAAATTAGACTTTTTTAATAATTTGTCCATCAGGTAGGGCATAAGGCTTCCTTTTTCACCGAGCTTTCTTGTGAGAAAACTTGACCCGTCCGCTGACGACGAGCTCTGTCGTCAAAGCTTTTCTCTCTCGTTTGAACGTATCTTTTTAGAATCAGTCAGTTAAATAGTTATTACAGTAATTACAATACTATTTACCAATATCTTTTCATCTATACAGCAACAATCTTAATATTTGTTAATTTAAACTATACAAATAGAAATAATGAAGTTGTTTTCCTTATTATATCTACATATTTTATATGATTTATTGCACATTTCATTTTTGATTATTTACATAAGTACAAAATATTGAAACGTATAGAAATTTGGCAACTTTTAAGTATAACTGAAAATATGTTTAAAGAAACTTTGCTATTTATATGTATATAGCATTAAAACAGAAAATAATTTGAATTTACATAACTGATATAAAATCATAAATACATTCATTATAAAAGATTCGAGAAAATATCGAAAAATAGGAATTCAATTAAACGAATATATATAAATTTTAAAATGAGATTATACTATAATAATAATACTATCAACATATACACCTATATATGACATATATATTTATTGATAAACTGTAAAACACAGCTTATATATAATATAGAACTTGTTCCAATACTTACACGAGGCCATGTTTTCCAGTAAGTAATAGCATTGTACAGACAGACACTGTTGGTACACTGCCACTACGTAAATGGGACCGTGCCGACTTCACCTTGACCTTGTAGAGGTCAACCCACCAACCGCGATATCTGCAAAACAAACATATTTACGCTTTTTTGACCGAGTGAATTCTCAATTGGTATTATTACTCAGTGGTCACTATTAACTAATCTTTGAACTCAGCAGTGCTACCAAAGAAAGTCAAGTACCTACTGCTAACAAGGGTACACTAGGTTGGTAGGAACGCTTCCAACAGATCATTCGGCGATAGTGTTGTTACATGAGAACCGCCAATTTTCTCAGGTTGTGGATGGATGGTGATGTGCGAGGGTGAGGGGCCGAAGTTGTTGGAGTTTCTGCAGATTCCAGCTGTAGAATGCTCTCATAAAATTATAAATTCTTCGTTAATATAGGGGAACAAATAATATATGACCACTACCATAGAGTAATACTATCAAGGGAGTTCACTCAGCGCATTTGAATGTATATATAAATAATATAAACACATACAAAATTATATTTAACAACACATGCTATAGCGTAGTAGTAATAACGTCATTTAAAACTATAAATGTTTGGTCCACACTATAATGACCAAAGAATATAGGATTGTAAAGAAGGCTCACTCTTTTGATTCAAGCGGA
>JAYRBW010077228.1:0-24621 GCA_036023295.1 Invenusta paracnida | reverse complement strand
CAATAATAAAATTCGGCTTCGTCATCTTGAGGAGAGTAGAGAGAGGAGCGAGCAGGAGACGACCGACTAGTAGCGCAAGCAAGAGAAGAATGAGTGGAAACAAACTCGCACGTTCCTTATATACCCTTGCGATGTTTCATTGGTTGGAGACTTGCTCGATCCTGATTGGACGTGAGGGGGCAGGGGCGGGGGGGAGGTGAAGTCGTGAGCCACCTCCCCTACTACTTGGGCATTATTTAGTAAGTTATTCAATACTCTTATGTTTTCGATCATAGGTAATTACATATACATTATTTAAGGTGGCTATAGAAATGTGATCAGATTAAACCATAGCATCACATGGTTTTACAATAAATTAAGTAATGAATACTGATAACTAAACATAGTAAAATCATAGAAAATAAATTGACTTGTGTACCCTGCACAAAGGCCTGAATATCTGCGGCTGTGACCTCTCCCCTCTTGACGATGAAGGCAGCTGGAATCTCTCCACATCTCTCATCTGGTCGTGGAACTACAGCACTGTCTAGGACATTTGGATGGGTCAAGAGGACTGCTTCTAACTCTGCGGGAGCCACCTGATCACCATCATCCGAACGTATGATAAGAGAAGTAGAAAGTTGAAGAAATTCGGTAGTGTATATATATAAAAATGTTACTAGTTCTTATTTTAACCATGGAATAATTTTTTTACACATACATACTTAAAAAGAAATCAGTAAGTTTTATCCTATATGTCTTAAAATAAATTTAAAAATATCTCATTCAGTTTCATCAGTTTAGTCTCACGTTATACAGTTATGTGTAATTTTGTTATTGCACAGTACAGAAGAGTTTATACGTTATATAAACTATATAGTCAAATATATTCACATCTTTAAATAAATCCAATGTGCATGTTAGTGAAATTTTTTAGCTTTACATTCATTTAGAATTACATAAATGTCAACATAATTTTCTTTTTCACTTATGAGAAGTTAATCTGTATCTATGAACTTTCTAGTAGTTATGTATATTATCTAGTTATACACAGTTGTAAGTTTAAGTGAAGTTTGTTTGGTAAATTAAATAGTTGATTATATATGAAGTTCTGTTTAGAGATTATGCATGTTTCAATTAGTTTCGCAAAACGCTTTAAAACATGATCTCAAAGTCAACTCGGCCCTTAACGTATAATGTGTTCAAAGAATTTTGTGTTTCAGAAATAAATTATTGAGAAATTTAAACTCTGCAAACTTACAATAAAAAACAATTTAATCGTAGAAGTATAATCCATTAAAATACACAACTTGTACCCAATTAACAAGTAATTCCCAAAACTTATAAAATCATACTTGTAATCCTTTGTATTTGATGAGTTCTTTGATACGATCCACAATGTAGAAATATTCGTCTTCATCATATTTTACAATGTCTCCTTTAAAGAAAGTCAGAAAGTCAGAAAGTAAATTTTATCATTTTATTTTCGTGAGCATGTATGCTGCTAACGTAATATAGGTACATATATGCATATGCAAATTAAACATACCTGTATGAAACCAGCCATCTCGGAGAGCATTTTCTGTGGCTGCCGCATCTCCAAAGTATCCCCGCATCACATTGGGTCCTTGAAGCAGCAGTTCTCCCTCCTCATTGGGTCCTACTTCTTCTCCTGTTGTCGGAGATATGATCTTAACGACGAAGGAATCGGTTGGACAAATTGAAATGAAACGAACGATTGAATACAAATGAATACATTGCTTTTTATAGGTATGTACAATTGTAGTTGAGTTAAAATTCTTAGAAAAGTTCTTAGAAAATACATACAGGCGATATAGAGATACTGTTCAAGGTATACATCTTCTAACTTTTCATTTAGAATTTGTGTTATTTACTAAGAACATATTTTTTGTGATGCGATTTGTTGATTTTTTGAGAAAACCTGGTCCAGTCCTATTCTTTGCATTTTATCATACTATGTACATATGTTAGAATACCCTTAACAACCATATCCAATTACTATTCAAAGAAATATAATGTATACTAAAACATATTTGAAACAAGCACTCCACGCTCGATGAAGATGATGTTTGTACCCTGTATCTATATGTTGTATTCTAGAAATCGATAAAAATAGTTGGAATAATGAGGTTAATTTAGATACATACATTAGATAGTCATAATCCATTTTCGTAGCTTCAAATAAGTTTAGTTTGTTTATATATTTATGTTGTTACAATACTAAATAATTATATTGCATTTAAAAATACATATATATTTAAGTATGTTCTGAAATCAATTTAAAATTATAATGAGTTAAACAATATTAATTCAATTTATTAAATGAATAAAAAGTTTTTTCTTTCTTGGAACTGTATATAGTCGTAGTAATACATTTGGATTTTAAATTCTAAATATAGCAATTTAAAAGTTACAATTTATTTTTATTCATTAATCTTATCAATATACAATCAATATATTTTAAATGTTATGTTACATTTTAAATGGGATGTTTTTAACTCAACAGTTACCTTTGCTCTCTGATTTGCCACCAAAATACCAACACTGTTTCCTTTGTTTGGTTTCCTCAGCGCACTGGGAGGTGCGATATGCGTAACTGGTGAAACTTCAGTGAGACCGTATGCTAAAGAGGTCAGGAGGAGTGAGTGTGGAAGAATAGAAGACAAGTAATTATGCGAAATGATAATTTTACTGCAAGAAGGATATGTGAATGAAGTTATGAGCTATAAAGATAAAAATCTATCAATAATATACAGTATGCACCTACATATATGGTATACATTCATTTATAAAAAAATAGTTGTTTAATTTCGCGTTTGCATTAACGGATAACTAGAATTGTACACAAAGTTCATCCAATATTATCCAACATTGCATAAATAAATATAACAATATTATATCATTCATTTCGTGACAGAGAGAAAAGTAACTGTTCCGATCTTACAAATAATGAATAGTCACCTTGATAAATATCGAAGTCGGGACTGAATTTTGAGAACTTCTTGAAGCACTCCTTCTGCATGTGTGCATCCAAAGGTGCTGCACCAGATACCAGTCGAGACACGGAGGCGAGGTCATATTTGTTTACATCGGGATAATTTATGAGAAAAAGAACTTGAGGTGGCACACAGTGGAGCAGAGAAATCTACAACATTACCGAGAGAAGTAAAATTAGGACGAACAAAAGATTTAGAAACATTCAGTAGTAGGTTGGAGTGTGTCTAAGCCATCTTACTCCAACTAGGCAGGGAGTGGGTTGTGGAATTAATCGGGAATGTTTCGAATTGTTGGATTTTTTAGACGGTGGTGTAGAAACACTCCTATTTGCTACTAATTTCTTTAGTCTACCATTTGTCACTTACAGTTATTTACATAATTTAAAATTAAATAATCTCATAAAATAATGCATTCGTATATACCTAATATTATTACTAAAATGTAGCCCAATCAATCCACTATCAAAAATTGCTTTCATTCCTTAAAAAACATACATATTGGTACATGTCTGGAAGACTACATCGACTTACTACTTGAGTAAACAAATACACAATATACCGATAAAATGATTTAATAGCAATAGTAACATTGATAATATGTTATAAACATACACTTAAAAAAATACGATATTATCGATTTTAATTTTTTTATAATGATCTAGAATTTACAATAAAATATGATTTCGTTTTCCAGATAGGAAGAGCCACTACAAGAGAAGAGTCTGCAGTTACAATTAATTCTAAAGTGATTAGTGCAACCTGTAATATTGAATTTAAATAGTAATTAATAGATAATATTATATTAGTGCTAAAATAAAAGATAAATAATTAATTATACATTTTGATGGAATAAGAGTTATTTTGTAATACAAACAAATTTATAAAAAAGGAAGTAATAAATGTTAAATATAAATTCCGTCTGTATAAAAAAATCCCTATCGTAACCCCCTAACCTTGTGCTTGCTTATTGCGTCCAAGTAAGAGTGGGGCTCAAATTTGGGTAATGTCACAATTTTGCATCCATTAAATAGGCCAACAGCAAGAATAACCACCATTCCATAGATGTGAAAGAGTGGAAGTGATAGTAGAAAAGCATCTTTTCCCGGGAAGATCTTCATTATGGACCTAAATAATAATCAACAATTTAGACATGATTTTCGTTATATTTAGCTAACATTTTATATATACATAAAAAGATTTATAAGTATAATTGGTATAATACTTTTTTCTAATTCATTAATTCAAATATGAAGTTCAATTATGGTTCAATAAAGTCAACAAGGATTCATTTTTCTATAACGGTAAATAAGCAGAGCATTAGTAGCTAACTCATATCGACATTAAATCAAAAATGTACAAATATGCAAATTAAGAATGCACAGAAAACAAATTATTCAGCAACAGAAAGCAAAATTGTAAGGTTTGAACAAAAGGCAAAGTAACATTTATTTATTTAAAGATATTTATTTCATGTATAGATCTGATCAAACACATCAACAATATCCTAGAAGGATACATGCATAAAAAATAATGTAACCATTTTAATAATTTTAAGTAATATATGCATCAATTATTGGCAATTTTTCAAATTGGTGATTGAAATAGGATTTTCAAAGTAGTAATATAAAAGCTAGATTTTTTGTAAGTATTTAAATTTGGCCTCAAATTTACTTAGACTGTCACTTATTCACATTTATTATTAACAACAAGTTCTTCTACAGAAACCACTTCTACATTGAAAAATATTTCCCTCCTATCTTGGTAGAGAATACAGTAAAGAAAAATAGTTGAATAATTAAACCGAAATAATAATATTTAAATAAAAACAAGAACTTTGCATGTACTCACATGATTTGCTGAACATTGGACATGACATTATGATGCGTGAGCATGACTCCTTTGGGAAGTCCCGTAGTCCCACTGGAGTAGGGCAGCAGAGCAACATCCTTGTAAGGATCAATATCGATCTGTCCATAGCTGCTTGCACTGCCGTTGTCTTGGAGACATTCTCGATCGAATGAGAGGCATCCATGGGAGTCGCCAGCTCCCACTACGTAGACATCCTAATGTCATGAAAATGCAAAATTAATTGCAAAAGTAAATATATTTATCAACAATATTTTTTATAAAATTAGATTTTAATATACGCCATAAATTTAAATTATTTATCGTATAATAATTTTTATTTTAAATATTAAATTTATTTCATTTCTCTCACTTCAATTGTGTCACAAGCCGAGGCGGTTTCTTTGGCAGTTTCGAGTAGTTCTTTTGATGTCAACAATAATTTTACTTTCACATTTTTCATCTGATAGATTACTTCCTCTGAAAGAAAATATTTTCTAAATATTGAATTTTGAGAGTTGATCAAGTAATGAATAAATATTGAGTCCAAAAAGTGTTTAAATGTATAAGCAACCTATTCTAAATATTAAATAAAAATTCTAACTAGGTGAACAGGCTTTTTTCGTATTCTGCATCTGCAATTATTAATTTTACCATTTTCAAACCTAAACTTAAAATACATATTCTATTATGTAAATTATGATGCGCTTCTGATATACTCTGAATTATTAGACGCTGTATTTATTTTAATTATTATTAAATAAAACAAATATTATAAAATTAATTCAATTTAAATATAGACTAATGAACCATTTCCTAAAATTGGTAGTTGTTACTTTGTTGTAAAAATGTTTAAAATGTTTAAAATGTCGTACAATGAATTTGAATTAGTTAATTATATTATTTATATCTAAACCAAAACGATTGCGTCGCAAAAATGAAAGCCAAGAAACGAGCTTCTTAAAAGAAAAAAATGAAATGATATTGATAATAGGAAGTACAGCCATTAAAGAAATTGATATAAAAAAGAACGCCAAGATTTAAAAGACAAAATGTTAAAATTATAATCATGATACATAGTACAGTCCTCGAAAAAATTGATATAAGCATGGCGCCAAGATATAATTGTTACAATACTTTCTGTTTAAAATGCATAAATATATAGATCAATAAGGAAAACGTCTAAACTGTAAAATTCATTAAAATATTACAACAAAAATTATGAAAAATATCGTGGCAATGGTATAAATTATATTATTTTACTATGTTTTCATAATTGGCTTACTTATAACAACAGTTTAGACATATACCTATGTTCCATATTCATCTATACATTTATGCATTTTAAACAGAAAGTATTGTAACAATTATATCTTGGCGCCATGTTTATATAAATTTCTTCCATGACTGTACTATGTATCATCATTATAACCTTAACATTTTTTTTAGTCTTGGTGTCTTTTTTATATAAATATCTTTAATGGCTGTACTTCCTATCATCAATATCATTTCAACGTTTTTCTTTTGAAGAGCTCGTTTCTTGGCTTTCATTCTTGCGTGGACGCAGTTGTTTTTGTTTAAGAAGAGAAAAATAAGAAGAAAGAGAAAAAAATTGTCATCGAAATTGACCACTTTTAAAAAACTATTTAGAAACCTTTTCTAAAATTCATTTTAGAGGCATTTTGTTTTTTAGCATTTGTCGATTACGCTGATACCAAAAATATGCTTTTTAATGCATTCTTGCCCAATTTATTAACGGTCAAAAATAGGTCTATTCTCCTAAGCATTAATGATTAGAGCTGTTAGCATCTCTCAAGTAGATTCGACACTAATAATAGCACCCAAATTCTCACATGGATTCAAGTCTGGAGAATTACCTCTGACGTTCGAATCGATCAAACATAACTAGTGATTATAGGCTACCTATAGCGGCAAGTAGTGAAATTAACCGCATCAAAACTTTGGTAGGGTATACCTGTAACTCCCTACCATAGAAATATTGTTCTCGAATGGAAACATAAGTAAGACTCCTGTTAGGTATTTCTTACCTACCAAAGATTGCATGTATATACCTAGTGAGAAGGGTTGTCAACGCTTCTCGACTATAAATGCAATCTTTCTCTCACTTTAAATTTACCTTGCCTGTGTTTTGCCTTGCCTCGGTTGTCCTACTACGATATGTATGGCTTTAATTATTTATTTTTTATTTTTGAAATACTTAGCATTTGGGCTTCTTAAATATTACAGTTTCCAAATACTATATGTTTATAAGCCAACCAATTCAGACCAATAAAACACAGAAGCATTTTTTGCGAATAAGGTCACGCGCATGTTAAACCAGATATTTGTAAATTCATAAACATAAAATATGACAGCGTAACATGTTATACAAATAAGAAATTTAGATAAAATGTACATAATTACAAAATTGACTATAAGTCGGTTTCAGATTTTTAAAATAAATATATTTTTCAAACTTCACAAATAAAGACGAATTTATGCATACTTCTAGCCATAGAAATAGATGAACAGTAACTATTACTTAATTATTCAATCTCTATGCTTCCAGCAATATAGATTGTATTTATATATATGTAGGTTGAACTATGGACAAAATACTAAAGTAAAACAAGTCGGTTTAAAATATTACCAAAAAATATAATTAACAGAAATGTCACCAACATATGTGCATTTGACCAACATTTTGTTCAAGTTTATAAATAATAGCAAATCATGATTAAGGTCACATTATAGTCATAATAATAACCACAAATGATTGAAGTAAATCAACAAATATAAGTCTTAATATGCCTCGTCATTAGGGTTATGTTTATTGGCCTCTATTATAAACATGTATATTTGACTTGCAGAAACGAACACAGCATTTGTTAGACATGTCTACAAAAGTAAATATATATATAAATAAGTGTGTTTTATATAACTAAAAATAATATTTAAAAATATATTTCTCATAAAAACATTCTGATATAAAATAAATATTACCTACACAGCTAGGTAGGTCCCTCCAAAAAAAAGACACAAATAAAATGATTATTTCTTCTTCTATAAATATAGAATAATAAAATAATGTATTATAAATAATACACCATAATAATTTCACGCACTAAGATATTTAAACCTTTTAATGTAACACGCTAAATTAATAATATGCATATATCTATATTTGTTTGTTTGTTTGTTTGTTAAAATAAGTTAGCGATCGTACTCTCTCTCTCTCTCTCTCTCTCTCTCTCTCTCTCTCTCTCTCCCACTCTCTCTCTCTCTCTCAACCTCATATTTTTCCTCTACAGCTCCCCTATAATAATTAGAACATATTATGCATATATAATTAATTCATCACTTCATCCATATTGCGCTGACGGTGTCTGGAACATTAGTGCTATGCATCTTCAACATCATATTTTAATATTTAACCTTCAAATTCGTTTCTTGACTTCATTTATGCGACACTGTTTGTCTTGTTTAACTAATTTCAGTAGTAAACTAGACATTGACAATAATTTATATCAAAAATGAAAATAAGTCGGAGCTATTAAAAAATCTTTTATAAATAAAACGCAAATTTTCACTTTTAGACAGCCTCGTCAGGAGTACTTTGACGAACTTAGAAAAGATTATAGAAATAAGTTATTGTATCACAAGATTAAAACTAAACAATAAAAATTACAATATATAGTTGCTTTGTTTTAATCTGATGATGTATTCACTACTCTCAACAACTTATTCATGTTATCTTTTCTGAGATTGTTAGAGCTACCTGAAGACTGTATAACAACGAAAATGTGGGTTTCTATTAATAAATAGAAATTCAGCAGATCCGACTTATTATTTCTTTTTTCTTATTTGCACTGTGCTGCCCAGAGAGATATCCTATCTTTCTACTACCATAGTAAAATAATGCATAACCATAAACAAGAATTTTTACGATTTATTATTATTTTTATGACCTTTCAAGTTTGTATTTATCTTACATATTGGTCTATAAATGTTTTTAATAACAAGAATTCTAAAATAATACTTGGTTGCATTTTTAATATCCATTATATCAATGAATGAACTGTTTGTCAAAAACATTTGTTTAGCTCATTTCTTGAGTTTTATTTTTGCGTCACTTTCTTTTTTTATTATCAATACTATGTTAGCTAATTGTAGCTATATGCAAAGAACTTAATTTATAAAAAACGTCAGACCAAAAATTATGGCATGAAATAAATTATGATATTATAGGTATTACTATGCCATATATAGTCTTTGATTGTAATAGGTTTTATTTTCTTAAGTGATAATTTGTTTCATTTGTTTTCAACTTTGTAAATGTATATATGTTGTCTAACTTCGAAGTAGACGTTTCATTGGATATTTAAACACAATTATAAAAAATAACCTGAAAGAATTTGCCTATGTCAACATTTTTTCGTAATCTAACAAAATTTCAATTATATTTCAATTAAGTTTTCCTACCTAGTCCACAAACTTATTCACCGGCCTCGTATTTAAAGTTTACAAAGAAAAATTGTAATAATCGTTTTGTTTATAGTATAAATAATTTTAAGAAGTAAAGGGAAACATAACTATCACGACATATTTTTCTATATATGTATGTCTACACCCCAAAAGTGTTGAAAATGATTTTGGTACTTACTTTGACACCTCATAATATACGGTCAAGACACCCAAAGCACAAACCTTAACTTGTTGACACTCGCCAAAACCTACTTGAAAAAAAATACAGACAGCACATGCATTACATGTTTCTGTACAAATCTATTGAACTGATTATTCGATCATAAAGTCCACATTGGATGTCAGAAGGTTACTCAAGATATGGCTTCAGTCAGAATTATGTTCTGTGTGGGGTTTAGGTTGGAGTAGTTGAAAATGTTATCGGTTTTTCACCTAGAAACGCTGGGGTGTGTATACCCAATTCAACAAGTACTACTTATAGCTCATAAATTGGCTCAATGTAAGGAAAGCATTTCCACGAATACCTACATGAAAGATCACTCATTTAGCCTCTCGTAATAAACGCATTTTCTCTATATGTGATATTCGCATTGTGAATTCGGATTTTATTGATATTTAAATATGCAAGGGATAACAACTTTCAGATAGACTAATATTCCTATATTTTCCGAGCTAATTCTGTAAAAATAATTTCCTTTAAATTTTGTCAGAGAAAATTCTATCAAAGATGAAGGTGAGTTAAACTCAGTTTTTTAACAAAATTAATTGTATATATTTATAATTTTCGATAATGAAGCATGTATTTTGTCAAAATTTGTGTACTTTTCACGCACCTCTTAAGAAAATCAACCTCTGTCAATAAAATATAATAAATATATAAACTAATATATAGACTATATATAAATTAATAAATTCAATAGCATAGGAATATTCTATAATTGAGTATATATAACACAGACCACATTAAATATATACCTGTATATATCTATAAACTACTATCTATAAAATGGCAATATATAGAATTTATTTCGTCAAAATTCGCTTAGATTCTTGGATTAGAAATAAGAAAAATCTGTAAACAAGATTAACCTAAGCAAATTCAATATATATATTTACTTTTCCCGGCATTCTATGCCATATGGAATGACTGGTTGGAATTTTCTGAATACTAACGATCGATTCACACACCTTTATAGAGCGTTGAATGTGAAAGTGAAGGAATTGACCAGAAAGGGAGTTAGAACAGATATCAAAAGAGCCGATATAATATCAGTCAAAGAGGAAAACAAGCTTATAGTTTTGGGAGAAAGGTATTTTCCTGAATGTAAGTGGTCAGTCTGTCATTTACACTCTGTATTTTTATAATCCATAACTCTTTAATTTAACAGCTTGTGACGAACACAGAAGAATCAATTTGTGTGACAACAAATTTGGCGAGTATTCCAAAGGTCTTTTTCTTAAATTTTGTGGCAATAGTGTTAAAAATGAAACGATGATTCAGAAGAGAAGTGGAAATCGCTTGCTTAAATCTCTAAGAATATATAATCGATCAAAAAAGAGTCTTATCAACTTAAAAGCACCCCCTTCTTTGTTACCATCAACCTTAAGAGATTTAGAAGAAAACGATGAAATGAATGGTAGGGACCCAGATTCTACCATAAGTTATCATTTCTCAGTTTCCACAAAAAACAAATGGTTATCAAAGCGGATAGTGATGAGAACATCGCCAAATTGTCATTTGTTTAATGACGAAACGGATTATGAGGATTCAGATTCTACCGATGGAGTTAAGAACATGATCAAATTGTCGTTTGTATACTATTTGTTATAATATACTGTTTGTATAGATACTCTATGAAAATAACAACATTTGTAGTTATTTTCACACTTTACACACATATTTTCACAAATTCAAAAACCATCTTATTGGGTGTTCTCACTCGCTAAAGCTCGTGTTTATATTGATCATGATCAATATTCAATATCTCGTGTTTTGTATGTTATAATGTATGATATAATGTATGTTATAATGCATGTAATAATGTATGTTATAATGCATGTAATAATGTATGTTATAATGCATGTAATAATGTATGTTATAATGTATGTTATAATATATGTTATAATGTATGTTATAATATATGTTATAATGTATGTTATAATGCATGTAATAATGTATGTTATAATGTATGTTATAATCCTATGTTATAATGTATGTTATAATATATGTTATAATGTATGTTATAATGTATGTAATAATGTATGTTATAATATATGTTATAATGTATGTTATCATGTGTTATCACGCATGTTATAATGTATGTTATCATGTGTTATCACGCATGTTATAAAGTATGTTTAATTGACGGATAATGATTGATATTTTTTATAAGCTGAATAAAAATACGTAATTATTTTATACAAATTTTATTTTCCTATGTCAACAATTATTTTTGGTTTTACTAAGATTATAAATGTATCAATACTACAAAATAATAAATATTGTATTGATATACTAACATTGTTTGATTTTATTTCCAAAATAATAGATTTATTTTAAATAACTTTTGTTAATTTTCATGAAATAATTATTTTATCAAAAATTACTATTTTTATTTACAATATAAACATAAATTTCGGGTATTTAATGGGAATGAAAAATAAGCCCGTCGTGGATATTTCATTACATATATTTCTGAGCTCTAATTTTACAGAATAACGAGTTTAATCGTATTCTTTTTTATTAATTACTGCCCAAAGAGGCTAACACAACATATATTTATATATATTAATACAATGCATAAATAATTATTTTAACTAGATATATTTATCTTGGTAAAAACTTCACAGATACTTAAAAAAAACAATCTATTTAATAGTTTCCTAAAGCTTTATAGATAAAATAGTAATTGAGCAATGCATTTAAATTGAATTATTTTAAAATGTAAACATCTTATTCTATTGATAAAATCTATATAAACAACTTAATGTCAGTATTTTAAATTATAATTAAATCTTAAAGTGTAAATCGTCACAGATATTTCAATTATTGTGAGAGGTACTTAGAATGATAAATTATGCTGTCAAACATGCAAAATAACTGGACATTTATGTACACCAAATTCGAAGTTCCTAATGAGTTGAATATTGTAAAATTATAATTTACGGAATTATCAATCAGTATTTAATAACAAATGTTTCTCGTATGGATACAGATGAAATTGATGTATTATCAAAACATTTCGCGCCTTATTTATTATTAGCATTGAAATTGATAAACCAATTGACCGAGATTACCTACGATGCTTAGCATAATTTAATTTCTCGAGGCTTGTTTTTATATACAGACTAATATATTTGAGATTACAAATTTAAGTACATTTTTTCAAGATGAACTTAATATGACCTCGAAATATGTTTTGTATTTGCAAGTATTACACAAACACGATTAAAATGTAAAGCAAACTTTGGAGTATTCGTTACGCACAGTCCTGTCAGCGCATTACATTTTTAATTATCTTTGTTTGCACTATATATGGCAGTAGCTCTCGATATGTTCAACTTCTGAACCCCTCCATTAAAAAAATTTAAACGATACACTATGGATAATATAGTCATATAATTTATGCAATATGGATATTGGATATTTATACTATGGATAATATAGTCATATAATTTATGCAATATGGATATTGGATATATACACCATGGATAATATAGTCATATAATTTATGCAATATGGATATTGGATATATATACTATGGATAATATAGTCATATAATTTATGCAATATGGATATTGGATATATACACTATGGATAATATAGTCATATAATTTATGCATATGTATTAAAAATAATTATACCGCGTTCTGCGTACATACCAATCTATTTTTTATGTAATGCACTCAAATGTCCGGATACTATGAGTGCATATTAAATTTGCGTTATTTCTACATGTCTTAAAACTACGATCAAGTATTAACATTAAGAAATAAAATTATAAAGTATACCTTTTTCAGTAATACATCACTATGTTTACATATAATACTAAGGGATTTAAATATTATCAATTCTATATAATAATATGTATACATGTTTATTATAATAAAATCAACTTCAGTTATGTCAATGAACGAAGGATTCACTTATATTTAAAAGTTAGACAAACAAGCGAGTTAGCACTTGCATATATATAGGTAAGTACATTAAGTTTATACGAATCCCATGTATCAAACACAGGTTCCAACAATCAAACTTTTAAAATTTCCGTGGTTAAATTTGTCGAGATTAATTTTGCTCAATAATAATATCAATTAAAACAGAACATTAATATAATAATAATTTTGAAATGTTATGGAGTGCATGGTAGTATTAATATTAATAAATATAAACAATTAAAAAAATATAGGTAATGTATAATAAAATTAATTAATTAAATAATTAGTTATAAACATAGATAAAGATTAACTATAATATTCTCATAGATATAGATTAACTATATTAATGTTTATTTAAAGTATATTTTATATCTATGAATTTATATATTTATATATCTATGGTTATAAATAGAAAATTGAATCAATAGGAAAATTGATTTATTTTGAAAAATTAATTAAGATAAATTTACTAACTAATTAGTTTTTAGCAAATAGAAAAATAAATAGGTACAATAAATAAGTAACATTGTATGTATAAATAAGTAATTTTATTTTCATATCTATTTAAACTCGATTTTTAACTATCTGTGCCATTAAAAGTATTAAATACAATTATGTGTTACAAACTTTTAAATTGTAGCAATCATTATTATTTAGGTATTACCTAAGATATTGCCGTATTTCCATTAAGTCTTATATATATACAGAAAGTTCCAAAAGTTCCTACGACATAGAGAAAAATAGTTTTTATGAAATTAATATATTAACTATAATCAGAAGTATATTCATAAAAATGAAACTATTCAATCAGAGTGTACAAACACAAATTAATTGGCATAGGGATCGACCTGCAGCCCACCCTTGTAAACACACAAGTGCAGTCGTCTGAAGGTACGCTTGTTTATGGATTCGAGAACAGTTGTAGGAAACCTGGCAAATTCCCTTGTAAATGATTTCTTTCATATGAGCTATATTTCTCGCTTTCTGAGCAACTATTTCCGTTTCAAATTTCACCAAAGTGCAGCATGTCAAGTCTTGACTTCGCGACGGCCATGGTGTCGGTTCAAATTTGCTGTCCCATCGGTCTTGGAAATGTTCTGTCATGAATTCTCTTGTTTTCATTGCCGTGTAAGCAGGAGCACCATCCTGTTGTACATGAGATGCCATGAGAATACCTTTAGTTTCTAGTGCAGGGATGAATTCTTTACGAAGCATAGTAATGCAGCTTTCCGCAGAGACCGCGCCGTTGAAGAAAAATGGACCAATGAGAAGCTTAGCCGACATTGCTGCCGACACCAAAACTTTTGGGAGGTGCTGTTTCATTTTGTTGGCAGCATAAGACACGATTCTCGTGATCATCTTCACTGTGGAATTATTCTTTTGTTGACTTCCTACTTCTGTATCCCAAATCCTTTATCATTAAATTAATGTCGTTTGTGGTAAATCTAGTTCATTAGATCTCCTCCTTACTGACATACGTGGGTTATCTTCCAGCGATTGAGTAACATTCTCATATTCGTCACCTCGCTCATTTGGGTGCTCACTTCATGGATGCTTCCGGTTTCAAATAATTTGATATGCCAAATTTTTATTACTTGAATGTATCTGGAGGATTAGCATCAAATCGTTCTCTTAATTTACTTTTCAAACTTCTGATGGCAGCAATTAACTATTATTGCTATCGTGATACCTCGTGGCTGCTAAAATTCAATATTTTGTTCAATAGTATACTCGCTGTTGTCTGGCATTTTTCAGTAGAAAGTAAATTAAAGCCAAATTGTAATCAATTAATTTTTAGAATTCAAATCTATGCATTATAGACACCCTAGATAGTTGTTTTCTCTATGTCCAATAAGAGTATGGATATCATAATTTGAATATCGTATGAATAATTATTATCAATGCCAGAGATAGTTGTTAATATAATATATTAGTTAATAATTTAGCATAATAATATATATTATAATATATATATTTAGCATTGATAATTATTTTGATTGATTTTTATATAATATATTAATTTCATAAAATCTATTTTTCTCTGTCGTATAGGAACTATGTAAAAAAATACCCCGAAAAATATTATTGAAGCTGGTTAACTTTGTAATACTATCCTTTAAAAAAACAAAGCAGAAAAATGAAAGAGTAGTACAATCTGGAGCAACTAATTCAGACATTTATACAGTTTCGTAATTATAAACTATGATAGTAGTTATGACGAGATAAATATGCAGAATTTTGCTAGAAAGACATTATCTATAAATACGAATTTTTACTGATATATCAATGAAAAATGTTCTGCTTAGCTATTTAATTCTTTTTAATATATATTGATATTCGAAATCCCTTTTTTAATCTTGCGATGGTAGTATTTAATTTAAACTTTCTGAAATTAAATAATTCATTTTATATTACATAAACACTTAAGTACTAATAACACTATATTATCTCTAAAATCTTTTAACAATAGATTAAAAACGGGATATAACTTTAAAACGTTTTCATTTTTAATATGAAGTTCAACAGTACCGATTGAATATCCACATTGTACATGAGCGAAGCAAGGACCGCATTCACAAACTTCTGTGGTTTAAAACGGCATGTTCGAGGCAGCCTATTGTTTTTGTCAAAGGTGCAGTTACCGACCAATTCTCCTTTGATTTCTTTGGAACATCTGAAAATTGTAATAATAAAGGTATCGTAAATTGATTGATAGGGTACGTCTAAACGAATTTATTTGGCGAATTGAAACATCAATGTGTAAAACTGACTGAATAGAAAATTATATATTATAGTCTACGAATTCGTAATAAATAAATGAATGAACTGTATGCTTAACATATACATAGATATAAGTGCTCAATATCGAATTAGCCCCAAAAATTTCACATAAATCATTTACTTCAATGAAAGAAATAAACTATAGAGGCTAAGATAATAAAGTATTTCTTAAACAATAAAGTAAAAGAAATTAACATTAGGTAATGTATTAAAATACATTTTATTGTACGATCAAGCATTTCGAGATAGATAACATTGTCCCCTCTTCAGAAAAAATTAAAATGAAACTATATTGCATAATAGTCTAGAATATTAAATTGAACAAGAATAACAAAATACATACAAGGTTAGTTAAATAACATGACAGTCTAAAATCATTTTAGGAGAATGACAGAGTTAGATTGAGATTAAAGAGGCTAGACAATATTAATAAAAAAGGAAGCATCATTATTCAGAGTTCTATTTAAGGGCGGATCATGTTTTTAACTAAATTTGCTTCCTTGTTATCATAATATTATTATTAATCATTTTAAAGGAATCGTTAGAGGAAATATTATTAGGTACTTTTTCAGAGACCACACTCACGTCACTTATCATAATCACCAGCAATCTAGCGAAAATAAAATAAATTTGAGCGTCATACAAGGGTCAGCATTTACGATAATCGCTTCGGACCTAAAACCAGTCAACCCTGAGAATCACCTTCTAAAGTATGCGGACGATACCTACCTAGTGATTTCCCAGAAACACATTGACACCACTAGCACTGAAATTGTAAACATCAGAGAGTTTGCCACAGCCAACAATCTGAATCTCAATGAAAATAAAAGTAAAGAAATCATCATCACACGCAAAAGATACAAGGGTCAATTACCAGACAGAATTCACAACATTGAATGAGTTGAAGACATCAACATATTGGGAATCACCTTTACTAATACAATGAAAATGAATAAGCACATTGAAAACCTTATATCAAAATGTAGTAGCATTAATTATGTTCTTAAAATATTTAAAAGTCATGGAATATCCACTTCAAATATCCACCACATATATCATAGCTTAGCTATTAATAGGCTTCTATTGCCAGTCAAAGTTGGTGGGGGTATGCTAACAAAAACGAAAAGCATCGTCTTCAATGTTTCGTCCACAGAAGCGCCAAATTTAATAACTTCATTGAAAAATTTGTTCAAAAAGCAGACTTTAGACTTCTTGCAAAAATTATATCCAACAAACATCACGTGCTCCACCGCCTCTTACCTCGACAAAACAATCACGGCCACTCACTCCGTCAGCGCTGACATAATCTGGAAATCCCACTCCTCAATGACTACAACAAATTCAACTTCTTTACCCGTATACTTTTTTAGCCTCCCTCTCTGTATACTCTGTATGTCCTTTTTTTCTTTCTTTTTTTTATACAACTATATTCGTTCTGTTGTCCCTTCGCTATAAATTGTACAACTTTTGCGTCTGTCAATTGTTTTTATAATAAAGCTATTTATTATTATTAATAGATGAAATGTCCATCGCATACAAAGACAGCATTAAGGTCCCAGGATTGCTGTTTCGATTTCGGTTTTGCTTTCGATTTCTGGAACACAATTCCTGGAAGCTCAAGGTATACTTTTTATTTCTGATAAAGCAAGAAATCATACTACTCATACTATTTAGAAAAGATATAATTTCATTGGAATTCAAAGAGAAATCAAAACAACGAAATATGCAAGAATATTTTTTGTATAATTTCAATTTTTTTTAAGAAATATATAATCACTGTTCTGTAATCCACTTTTTGTTACTTTGTGCGTTTGTCACAATGATGAATAAAGCTTATTATTATTATTATTATTATTATTATTATTATTAATCATTACTTACGTTGTATGCATGAAATTATATTAATACAGAAATATTTTCAAGCAATGAATTGATATCTAAACAAAAAAGACCGCGTCGCAAAAATAAAAGCCAAGAATCGAGCTCATCAAAAGAAAAACGCTGAAATGATATTGATGATAGGAAGTACAGCTATTAAAAATATTGATATAAAAGGGACACCAAGATTTAAAAAAACAAAATGTTAAAATTATGATAATGATAATGATACTTAGTACAGCTATCGACCAAATTGATATAAACATGGTGCCAAGATATAATTGTTACAATACTCTGATTAAAATGCATTTAAATGTATAGAACAATATAGAACATTTGTATACGTCTAAACTGTAAAATTCTGAAAAATATGACAACAAAAATTCTGAAAAATTCTTAGAAATGAGACATTTTTACAAAAGCAATGGAACCCACATGAATGAAAAAGTCGTTGTTTTAAGTAAAACAATTTTTATGAAAGAGTAAATTTATATCATTTATATCATTGCATTAATGCCTAGAGCTTTTAGCATCTTACAAGCTAATTGCTGGAGCCCTTGTTCTTGAATTGACGATGCTACTGCATCGTCTAATTTTTGCTCTAATAAATCTGCGCTTTTATTTCGTTACATGTTGATAGGTAAGACTGCTGTAATTATACTCTATAATTATAACCAATACTCAATATGGTTGTACTGCTTTTATTGATACAATTCCACCGATTATTCCAAAAAGATCAATTTATGTAGATAGTGTATTTTCCGATAAAACGTCAATATCAATCAAATTGACTGACTAAAATAAAAAATAATGAAACTAAGACGATGCAATAGCTAATGAATGCATTAAAAAGTTAATTTTTGGTATCAACGTAATCACCAAGCGCTAAGGAACAAATGCACATAGAATGAACTTTAAAAATGGTTTCCAGATTTAAGGTAATTAAAGAAATTGATATACAAATGGCGCCAAGATTTATTTGTTACGCTGTTTGCTGTTTAAAATGCATGAAGATATACATAGATCAATAAGCAGCATATATATATCAAAACTGTTAAATTAATGATAATATGACAACGAAATATTTTGAAAACATGCGTGGCAATGGTATAAATTATATTATTTACCTGTTATAAAAATTGGTTTACTTAAAACCAAGCATTTAGCATTAATGACTAGAGCTGTTAGCATTTCTCAAGCTAAGTGCATTTCTTTAAGCAAAATGTAACTATTTCGAAGAGGAGCGGACAATTTTTTAAGGTTTTTATTTTGATACAAATTTTCATTTCAATATTCAAGAGTTTATACTAATATCTTCATAAATGCGTAAAACTCTTACTATTTAAAAAATATATAATTTATTTGCAAATTAATTCCATTAACGATGAAATATGCAAGAATTTATTTTGCTAGAATTTTACATAATTTTACAAATAAATAAACAGCGTAGCAAAAATGAAAGCCAAGAATCGAGCTCCACAAAAGAAAAACGTTAAAATGATAATGATGATACATGGTAAAACCATCGAAGAAATTGATACAAGTATGGCGCCAAGATGTAATTGTAACAATACTTTCTGTTTAAAATGCATAAATGTATAGATGGATATGGAACATAGGTATTAACATCTAAACTTTAAAATTCATAAAAATATGACAGCAAATATTATAGAAATTTATGGCAATAGCACATTTTTAAACAATCAATGAAACCCACGTGAATGCAAACGTAGTTGTTTCAAGCAAGCTAATTGTTATAAAATAGAAAAATAGTATAATTTATACCATTGCCACGATTATTATTCATAATTTTTGTTTTCATGTATTTATGAATTTTAAAGTTTAGACGTATGTATACCTATGTTCCATATTATTGATCTAACAAATTCATAATTAGAATAAGTAATATGTTTATCTAAACTGAAAAAATTATAGAAATATTTTATAGAAATATCTGAGAGCAAAATTTCAGAAAAAAATTCTTAAACATGAATGATTTTTACAGAAGCAATAAAACCAATATAAATGCATTAGAAAAAAAAATTATATAAAATTGTAAAAATATGCAATTTTTTATACCATTGCAATGTATTTTCTTATTTTTTCTCTTAAATTTTAACGAATTTTTCAGTTTAATTATACATACATGTTACTTATTAATCTAATTATGAATTTTTAACATTAATCAATTTCTTTATTGGTTGTAGGTACTTCATATCATTAATATAATTTTTTATGCCACGCTTATATTATATATGCGTGAGCAAAAAAGGTTTCCTTTCAATGTTTTTGGCTCAATACAATTAACAATTTAAATGTATTGATTGCTACAACGTAGAGTAAACGTATGCTAATAGTCACAAACTTTCTTATAAGATTAATGCAGTCATAATTTGAATTTCATAGTCAGTCATGACGACCGATTCAAAACTTAACACTTCAAGAAAGAAGTAATTGATTTAATCGACGATTCATTTTTTCAATATGGATGTCAATTTGGTTGATTTACCACAATCAATTAAAGACGATTTAATGCATTGTAAGAGTATCCAAGTATATGACCGCTGGTATACAAGCGTTACTCGGCATTTAAGCAATCAATAAAAGAAGAAACACCAAATCAAACCTCGGAGAATACTTATAAATTTAATACATTAAAATTGGCTTACGGAATTCTTTCGTTCACACATTTATAATATAAGCGTGGCATAAAACGTTTAAGCGCACTCGAATTGACTTCATTGCTCACTTAAATGCTCACACTTGGTCTTCGGCGCGTGAGCAAAAACTAGTCAATTCTCGTGGCATAATATACTATTCTCTTTGCTTTTGATTCATTTTTGCAACGCTATCGTTTTTGTTTAGATGAATCCTTTGCGTTAATTACTATAGAGCTGCGATTATCTCATTAATCATTAATCACTAGAGCTACTATATAGCTGACGCTCTTGTTGTTGCATTGACGATGCTACTACATCGTCCATTTTTATAAATTGTTCAAATTCCACTTGTGTTTAAATATTTAAATTTTTTTAAATGGCATTATCTTAATTTATCTATTTCATTAATTATTCGTTCTTCGCATATACAAGTGAGTTTCAGTCTACTTTAGCTTTAAATTTTTATATTAAAAGAATTTTTATTTGCAAATTTATTTCATTTAGAAAAAAGACTTTGTTATAACTAAATAAATGTTTATGTAGGCTTAAATTTATCTTTGTATGTTAGGGTACATTTAACAAATCAAACATCCATGAATTACTGTTTTCTTAATTTAATATATTGGGTATATAAATATAATGTTTATAAAGATTAATGATTATGTATATAATCATTATACTAATTTTTGTTTCAGTTAAAAATGAAGAACGTTCTATTTTCCATCGTCCTAGTCGCAAGCTTTTTTGCTGGTGAGTTTTATTTATTTTTAGTTGTGAAATAACATTGCTAATAAGATTTCATAATATTTATTCAATAATTTAATAATATAAACTTAAAATATTTATTCTCTTAACAGGATACAATTGTGCAAGTGCAACAAGTACAGAAGGGTCGACTTTAAAACCCTCGGCTACCAACTGCCATGTAGGTACACACCCCCAGGCTTCAACCCCTACTGATGTTGCTGGAACGGCGTGCACCAAGCTAATATGTTTTGTATGTTACATTTTTTACAGCCTTTGTGATATTAAATTATTGTAAATATTATATGTAATAATTTGTGATTTTCTTGAAAAAACATCTTTCGGAATCTTAATTTTAAAATCAATTTCTCAAATTATCAATCTTATTCCATCTATCACCGATATATTCCTTTGAAACTTATTAAGATTAAGAATACTTTTTTATGTAAATATTAATATTCAAAAATTATAATCAGGCAGATAATTTTAACATTTACTCATTTTTCCATCTAGACCAGTCTACATTATATACTTCAATATTCATATAATATGTATATGTATGCTACAATCCATGCCTCGGCACACTATAATTATAATTTTATCGTTTCTATCTATAAAATACTCGGTTAGAATATTTAATTTACTAATATTAGTTGTATTTTAGTATTTTAGATATAGCATAGAGTAGTTTTATAAAAATTAAAGCAATACATCCAAAAATAATGTTTTTTTTATTAAAACAGTTTATTTATATAAAGTTGTACGATTCCCCAAAAAATATAATTGATATTAATCATACTTAGGTATAGTAATATTAACTGGAATACTGTTTTAAATATAAAACTTAATAATATTAGAAAGAGCATGATTTGTTTCATAAATGCTAAATTTTCAATAGTTTTAGCCAAACAGCCAAGCAATTTTAAATCTATTTTTATGGAAGCTAAATTTGTTCAAATTATGTTTTAATAAAAAAAGTGATAAAAGTGATCATAATATTTTAAATATATTTTTTAATTAGTATTACTATTATTAACTAAAATAAAAGCAATTGGATAGAAAGAGAATGTTTGATCTGCATTAAAATACGATATTGGAAATTTTAAAATTTGATTTAATGTATATATTAAAATATGCAAATCTTGTTTTACAGCGTCTACCCATATTTGTTAATCGAAAGCACACGAAGACTGAGTATGGATGTGTAACAGATGATTCATGCTCCGAAAAGCACGGGATAAGTTGCTGTCGTGATGTAACTTTGTGCAATAAAGACGTGTTAGCTGAAGTGTCTCCACCCTCTACCGAGGGACCCGGAGGGGCCGGTGGCTCAAGCGGGCCCTCAACCTCGAGTGGCTCCAATAACCGCTTTAACATGGGACTTTTAGTTCTTCTTCTTCTTCTTGGAGTCATTTTCACTGTCTAAATAATTTTCTGCAACCTTTTCAAAAAAAAGATACAAAAATACACCTTTTAGTCAAATTTATGGTTACTAAATTACCAAAAATGGCGGTAAACATATATGAAAATTTTCATTTCATGTAATATTTTTTATTTTTGTATGATTTCTTGTGAAATAAATAAAAACAGTCACCGCTGCCAATCACCTTTTTTCCCTTAAATGGATTGTTATGGAATCTACATTTTCTATACGGGGGTTATATTTTAATTTAACTTAAACTATTCCCTTTGTTTTTTGTATAATTTTTGTTTTTATATATAATTTGAAAAAAATACTGTTATTAGATGGAAATGCGTTTTATTGTTTTATCTAAATTTGACATTTTAACATTCTAATTATATTTCTATATTGCGCTAGTAGTTTGCTAAGTTAGTAACAATAAAAATTAAATGCAGATCATTTTTTAATAGGCTCTTAATTTGTATGTTTACTTTGTCAGTTTTAATGTTTAACACCAAAATTTAGTTGTTACAATGATTACTGTTAAAATGCATACGCTAATATAAATGAATATGTATCATTTGCATATCAAATCTGCATGTCATAAAAATTTAAGTCACAATTGGCGTAACAATATAATTTTATAATTTTGTTTTTTAAATCTTAAGGACTGTATTTCCTATCATTTAATTATTTCAACGTTTTTCTCTTGAGGAGATCGTTTCTTGGCTTTCATGTTTGCACGGGGTCGTTTTTGTTTAGATATAAATTCATTTTTTAAAACTAATTCTATATTAATATAATTTCACGCTTACAACGTAAATAATAATAATTTTTTATTTATAAAAATTAAGAAATATTAAACAATTACTCTTGCATATTTCGTAGTTTTTATTTTTATCATTATTATTAAATTCGAAAGAAATTATACATTTTCTAAATAGAACGAGTTATACGCAATTGTTTTAGATTTTCTATTTAGAAAATGTATAATTTATTTCGAATTTGATAATAATGATAAAACTTTCTATATTAATAT
Source organism: Invenusta paracnida (assembly GCA_036023295.1). Taxonomy (NCBI): domain Eukaryota; kingdom Metazoa; phylum Platyhelminthes; order Proseriata; family Coelogynoporidae; genus Invenusta; species Invenusta paracnida. The sequence continues at coordinate 633 of JAYRBW010077228.1, read as the reverse complement.
AATTTCATGCTTAAAACGTAAATAATAATAATTTTTTATTTATAAAATTATGAAATATTAAACAATTACTCTTGCATATTTTGTAGTTTTTATTTTTATCATTATTATTAAATTCAAAAGAAATTATACATTTTCTAAATAGAACGAGTTATACGCAATTGTTTTAGATTTTAATTTAAACGCTTGAATATGGAAATGAAACATTTTTAACAAAATAAAACCCCAAAAATGTCTTTCCGCGACAAAATTGTTCTCTTTGCTTCGAAATAATAAGATCGTGATTTAATTTCATAGATTTTCTGACTAACGTGTAGTTAGTTTTATTTTCACTTAAAATAATTTGCTCCTTTATTTTGTTGCATATTGATAGGTAAGACTGTTGTACTGCATTTATTGATACAATTTCAGCGATTAATCAAAAAAGAGCAATTTGATGAAGAGAATGTATTTTACATAAAACGTCGATATCAATTAACTTAGCTGAGGAAAATTAGATAATGCGGTAGCATCGTCAAGTCAAGAACATGAGCGTCAGGAATTAGCTTGAGAGATATAGCAGCTCTAATCATTAATGCTAAGGAGAATAGGCCAAGCCAAGAACAAGAGCGTCAGCAATTAGCTTGAGAGATACTA